>JAEMWC010000095.1:580000-650000 GCA_016490735.1 Pachyseris speciosa
CATACTTCAGACTGTGAGGGATTGATTTTGAAGGTTGTACACAACAAGCGTTTCAGGACAGCATACGAACCGAGTGTTTCTAAAGCCTGAGCCAAACGAAGATTAAAGCGTTACCGAGAGTATCGAAACTCGCAGTCGTTGTGCCTGGAACTCGGCGACCATAACCGTCTCTCAGTAGCTGTCATTACATTTGAAGCTTCGTCAATGTTTCGTGTGAAAGTTGAGGAAAATTTACTTTCTTTGGCCAACGCTCGACAGTTTTTTTTTTTTTTTTTTTTTAACTTTTGCAGTCAGGAGTTGCATTTGAACTCTTGCGCTGGTTTGGACCAGCGCTGAGCGTTAAAAAAGAAAAAGAAAAAAAAACACGTTTGCGCCTTTGCGTAATTCTAGCTCGTGAGAATCGACTCTAGCAATTCAGTTTGTTTGGCCCGGGCTTAAAGTTGCGCAAACCACTATTTACCTGCTATCTACATTGCTCTTATCTTCTTCATTCTTTGACGGCGTGATTAAATGTATTTGTTACTGGAAAATTAGTCTGGCATTTTGTCGTTGGAGTCAGGTTGTGTAGTAATGCTTTGAGATGGTGAAAAAGGAAGCAATAAGGAAAACTTTTAAAAAGCTAAGCGAGCACTAATTTTTTTATCGCCACATATCGCTAGATGCACTACTGTGGTAATGGCCTTAAGTGTTTAGACTATCTAACACCACAATACCCCCCCCCCCCACCCCTCCACCCACCCAAATATTCAACCATTCCATATTCCAGAAAAAATTGCTAGTAAGAATGCACCATCACATCAATGTAACATTAATTGCTTTAGAACCTAACGGAAATCACGATTCTCCCAAAAATTCGATCAAAAACGAAAGAACGCTTCCCCGATTGAGGCTTAGAAGGTGCCCTTTCCCAGCCAACACCCCCCCCCCCCCCTCCCCCATCACGTTCTATTCGAAGACAGGGCCTGAAGATCTACAGTAGAACCACGCAAGATGTCGCGCATTAATCGCCGCTTACAGAAGATGGTCGCTTACAAGAGATCCCATCACAGGGTCGACATTTCGTGCACTAGTCATAACAGACATTTACTCCGCACTCTGATTTGTGGACTTCCCTGTCTCTCTCTTTATTCCCATGCTAATCAGATTATCTCTTGAACCCTCGATATCTACGAAAAAATTCTCTCTTTTTTCTTTTCTTTTTTTCTTTTGATGCAGGACTTATTTTTATAAAATATTTATAGAAACAAATGGAAGTCAGGACCTTGGAGTCCGGATAATCGACGTTAAAAGGAAGGTTTCACGGATCGTTTGGTATTTTTTAAAAGTTTTCCTTACTGCTTCCTTTTCCACCATTTCAAAGCATGGCAACGCAACACCCCAAATACCAAGTTTCTCTAAAGATAAGCCTCCTCCTCTATGAGGCTGTTGGTTCAATTTCGACAAATTAAGTTTCAATTCTTTTCTCGTCGCAAATTTGCTTTCTTTTGTAAGCTGTGGAAAGAGTTTTAGCCAGGGCCCAGTTGTTCGAAGCATGGTTAGCGCTAACCAGGGTTAAATACCATGACAACCTATAGGTTTTAATACATCTTAGCCAATGGTTAGCGCTAACCATGTCTCGAGCAACTGGGACCAGGACATTAAGAATTGAATAAAGCGAGAATGCAACTGCTCCAGGCAAACATGCCGAGTATGCTATATCACTCTCGTGGATGATTTATTGAAATGAACCACTTGACGACGAAAGACGATGACGAAAGCTGTTGCAGTTTATTGTTAAGACCTATTCAGGCGATCCCATTGGGAGCTTGTTAGTAGTGCTAGTTTCAGACTTAAGGCCTCGTGAGACTAAAACTGAATCCCAAACGACACCAACAATCGGAAAAACTGAAGAGAAACCAATTTCTGTGACTGCAATTTTTCAAGTAGGGTGTTAGTAGCATTGGGTATATCCAAAGCTAATGAGATCGATATCGGTGATATTGCTAGGGGAGGGATTCTGATCACGGGATCGATACCTTTGTTGTTGTTGAAGGCTGAAACCCTAAGTTACTTAGTTATCAAAATTACGTCTCATTTCTTTTCTTACCAAATTCTCTCAACACAAAACAATCCTGCGATTTCTGTGATGATCAAATCCTGCAAAGTGAAGTTTAATGGGCACAGGAACAAATTTAAAGGAACGGCTTTGTGATCACTGAACAGAAGTGTTTTAAAAGACCGACCTCAGATCAGCCAGACACCAGCTCTCAAAATTCCTTGCTACCCTTGCTTACGCGGCACATTTTGGTGGCAAAATATTGGGAACTTTACTCGCCGTTCTTCTTTTGTCGCCGTTTTTTTCAGGGGAAATGGAGGTTTAGATAAGGTTCTGATTTACTGGCTAAATAATGATGAGTGATATCCTGATTGACCCAATGTGGTTACAAATCCGTGACATACAATCATCAAATGTTGTTGGGCCGGTCTGGGTTGACGGTTTTGTTCAGAATTAGGTGGAAGGCGAGGGTCGGAATTAAAAATTGAAAACCCCTGACCTCGAAACTAGTAATTCAAAGGGTAATCCGTTTCTTGGCAATTGTGTGTCATAAGGAAACTTGTCCATCCGTGTAGATGACAGAAGACGCCAAAAATTTGGTAAGAATATCATTGACACATTCGCCTTCGGCTCGTGTGTCACCAATTTGTTTCTTGCTAAATTTGACGTCATATATGATCTATCACTAAACAGACGCATGTCAACATGAAATGTTTAATGGTTTGTTTTCCTAAGAACGGCGCTCGCACAAATTTCTCTGGGATACCCGCGCGCGTATCCTTATGGTCGCCCAGGACACTTGCGTATGAATGAATTCATGAGCCAAATTTTTGGAGTAGGTGTTTCATTTTAAGGCTTCATATATTTGAATTTTGAGGGTCGGTTCAGCTGAAATTTGACAGGGATCTTGGTGGATGATGGAATTACACCATGATTGCCGTTTATAGGCGGATTGCGGTAATATTTTAGGTTGCTATAAAGTTAGAACTGGGAAAATTAATGTTTGTGTCCGAGTTTTCTGATCGAGAAGCGTTGTAAAGTAAAGCCTGGTTTCCATATGATCGCAGACGATCGCGGATCGCAGATCGCAAATCGCAGACGATCGCAAAGAGAGCTGTTTCCATATAATCGCAGACGATCTAAAACGATCGCAGAGCGGACTATAGCCATACATTTCGGTCAGCTGTAATGTCAAATTAGGGAACTTACAATCTCGTACCCAGAGTCCTCAGGCTCTTTGGCCAGCGGTTAGTCGCCAGGAGAGACTCTGGGATAATGGACCGGCCATTTTCCCAGAAAATCTGGGGTAAAACAATGGAAACCATTACGGGCTAGCCAATCAAAAAATTTGATTTTTTCCATTATCCCAGAGTCTCTCCTGGCGACTAACCGCTGGCCAAAGAGCCTGAGGACTCTGGGTACGAGATTGCCATTTTCCCAGAAAATCCGGGGTAAAACAATGGAAGCCGTTACGGGCCAGCCAATCAAAAAATGTGATTTTTTACCGATTATCCCAGAGTCTCTCCTGGCGACTAACCGCTGGCCAAGGAGCCTGAGGACTCTGGGTACGAGTTTACACGCGCGTTATCGGAATTACAAATATTATGGGATAGGTTTCGATCGCAGATCACAGAACTTTGGTTTCCATATGATCGCAGGATCGCAATTGATCGCAGACGATCGCAAAGTCTGTTTCCATATGATCGCAGACGATCGCAGAACTTTTTGCGATCTGCGATCATATAGAAACCAGCCTTAAATGGTTTTGTTACTTAGCGATAAAGGATAACCTCTTCTGTGATGCGACAAAAGCAGGTATCTCATTTCCAATAATCGGCTTCCGTAGTAGCAAAACTGAAAACTTTGAAGCGTCTGGCCTTCTTTGCGAAATTTGTTTTTGCAATTATGCTTCTGTCACATCACAGTATCGCATGCTAAGTTTACCTCTCTGGTGTATCAGTTCCTGAAGTGCTATAGCCGTGATGAAAACTCGGATACAAAATTGCAGTATTGTCCGTCTCAGAAGATCGAACAATATAACACTTCAAATATAATACTTCAAATAGGCCATGCATTTCACTTGAGGGAGGAAGGGTCTCATTTTTTCTAAAAATAAATGGAGAATTTCCGCATTATGTTTAGTCTGTGCCCAACGTGGGTGCAATTTTGGGAGACAATTTTGAAGAACAACGTGCAAAATCCTACAATCTTGTGCTGAAACGCGAGGCTGGACTTATGAAACTGAGACCACACAATCAAAATGAAAAATATTTATTTCAACCCTGAGACAAGAAGGTCAAGTTACAAATACACGTTACATCTTTCAATTATTTAAAGGCAATGCCATCAGGGGAATGTTGTATTAGGAGTGTAACAGCTGTCCAGACACAACTAGAAGATTTTAGAGAAAGAAATTTGTAAAAAAAAAGTGTACATTGACACCAAAATTAATTTGGTGATTTCTTGATTATTCCTGTCTGTTTAGGCAGTAATATTGTTAATTTTACTGGTGATATTACCAAGTTTTTATCATAACCAACAAGTTAAGAAACGTTCAATACAGAACCAGATAGTTTGTCACATAACTTGTGAATTAAGTTGAGGTATAAAATATAACTGATCAATGTTGACTTTGGGTATGATTTTAATATCTGAATTCATACCAAGAAACGAATAACCAAACAAGGATAAACAGTTTAGTACTGCTAGTTATCTCACATAAAACTAATTATTGTGCACTAGCACTGACAAAAATATAGAAATTTGATGTAACACTGTACCAACTCTTAAGGTCTACATAGCAATGAAAAATCAGACTGTCTCAGTAAGTAAAAAAAACTGCACAACAATTCTTGCAGAATTATCTACAAATATCTGTGGAACTGAGTATAAACTTGTTTACGCAAGTGTTAAAACCAAATCTAGAATAATTCAACGTAAAACGTATCAGCGGCTTCGTGTCGTCTCAGCTACAAGAATCTTCAGCACAGATTCCCACGTGGCATTTTCGGACGCAGCGTGTCCACGAACAATTTTCACTAGATACGATGTATTCAAGTTTTCGAATCGATCGAGAAAAATTGGAGCAGCATTCGTCGATACTTCGACGCGCCTGTCTTGTTGTTTGTTTGTGTATCCACGTTTTCAAATCAATTGAAGAAAATTGAATCGATACTCTAATGCAATAGTCCATTTTACAGTTGTGTGCTCAGTGACCTGGTCTTTGAGTGGAAGCGAGGCGGGAGGTGACCTTGTTTTGATACAAACCATGCAAATGTCGACTAGTTAGCTTGAAAATAACATGATTTACATGAGAAAAGCAGTGAGGTCTGTATCAAAACAAGGTCACCTCCAGCCTCGCTTCCAACCAAAGACCAGATGACTGGGCACACAACTGTAAAATGGGCTATTGTGGACAATGAAAAGCTCTGAGTAGATAGAGTCTAGAGCGCATGCGCACTAGACTCAAAAATGTGCATGAAGTTCATACTTCGAGATTTCACGTGCAATAGATCATTTTCACCTGACGTCATCACTTTCTAAAATCTAAAACTAAAGATCCACCAAAGTTTTTATCCTCATCAGGCATAAGCAGCGGCAAATTTATATCTGTTTACAATTTTACAGCTCAATAGCGTCCTTCGTTTGGAAACCAGAGCATTGTGAATTTCCGGGTTATGGAGGTGCGTGACACAAGGCTACGATCGAGTTTGTTGAAAAATGTATACTTATCTCATGATTTTGAGCCCTTTTAGAAGTTAGAGCATTCCGAAAAGTGTTTATGTAAATGCTTGTTTTTTCAGTGCTGATATCAGTCGCCTAGATAGCCAAAGTAAGTTCCAGATGTTTACACTATTTTAGGGCCGCCATATTTGTGTACCACGGAGGTACACAAACATGGCGTTTTCATTACTAGGCTCAGTAAATTTCTGCGACAGATTTCGACGAATATCTAAAGTTTGAGGAAACGCACAAGCCTAAAACTTGGAGAAGTGTCTTATTTATTTATCTTCTATAACGTCACAATTTCTTAGCTTTTTCCACTGGATAATTTTCGATTTATTTTTTTATTGCGTGACATAGAAAACACAAAACACACAATGTATTGAATAAATTTATAATGTAGAAAATCTAGTCACGAATATTCCGTGCATCTTCGAAATCAGTCGCACGGTTCATGCATACTCACAATAAATTCTTGGTTTGCAACCACGTGATAAGGCGGCCATGTTGGAGGTCAAAACAATAAAAAAAATAAAAATAGAATTTAGTTCCCAGCGGAGAGAAAGGCCATTGTTCTTGACCTCCAACATGGCTGCCGTAACGTCACTTGCAAACCACCAATACTACGTCAAGAGATTAAGTGTCTTGTATCAGTTGTATGCTTGGGATGCTACTAATACCAGTACGTGGAACGGGGAACGGCGAAAGGAGAATGACGAACGAGGAACGGAGAGTTGGGAACGGGGAACGGGAAACGGAGAACGAGGAACGGGGAACGGGGAACGGGGAACGGGGAACGGAGAATGGAGAATAGGGAACGGGGAACGGGGAACGGGGAACGGAGAGCGGAGAACGGAGAACGGAGAACGGGAACAGGGAACAGGGAACAGGGAACGGAGAACGGAGAACAGCGAACGGGGAATGAAGAACGGGGAATAAAGAACGGAAAACGAGGAACGGGTAACCGGGAACGGGAGTCTGGGAACAAGTGTACAGCGGTAATCCGCAAAAAGTTCAAAATGGTGGAAGAAGGAAACGAAAATTGTCCGGGAACCAGTTTTGAGCACATGTCTGCGCATGTGCAAAGGTTGTGGAGGTCCTGGGCTCTAGCGTAGTACAGTTTGTGAATGTACGGAAAGGTGAACATTTTGCCGATATTTAACGCCGTTTCCGCATATTAAAGGCCGACATTACTAGCACAGGTCGATCTTTTCATGGGTTATTTAATTGCCGTTCCTACCTTTGTAATTTTTCCTACTTTTTGCTAGAGCTATGCGAAGCTCGTACTTGGCATAATTGTAATTGAAGTAGACCTGGGACTCAAAATATTGCACAGTCAAATGCCATCGTAAAGATTTTGGCCATATTTAAGAAATCGTTGGCTGATTTAAACAATACAGGGTTATGTTAACCTTCTTATATCGACGTGATTTTCTACCTGTTCAATTTCCGTTCCTTTTTACGTTGTTCGCCCAGAAAGTTTTCTTATTTATGGGAAACGTAGGAGTGTTGTTGCAGCGTTGTTGCCGGGAGAGTTGAAAACACTGATTCCCGCTCCGTGGACTGCTCAAGAAACCAAGCATGGAAGCATTTGTCTTTCGCTTCCTCGTCAACCTTTTGAGGTGGATATTACCGTTTCGTTGATGTTAAGCGAAATCCTGGCCCCTCGATTGCACCGGGGTTTAATTGTGCCGAAAACGTTGGAAACCTTGTTTCGTCCACTCCGAATGTTTGGCCAAAGATTATTTATTCCCGATTGGATTTACTTTCTCTAAAGAATGCCTCGCGCTCGTATTTTCAACTACCTTAAGGATCTTGAAATCTTACGTCTTCGTCGTTCTCGAGGGGAAAACGAGTGTTCAAGGCTAATTCACGGGGTATTTGCTGTAATTATTCGACGGGATCGGTCATCTACCTTTAATGATCGCCATGTTAATTTCGCTAACTTGTGTGAAATTTGCATCTCCCCTGTGGCTACCTCCACGATCACTGATCAAACTAAATTGGGCCTGCTGAAGGCACAATCACTTAGGAACAAGACCGCCTGCCTTGTGGACTACATCTATGAACGTAATATTGACTTATTTGCTGTCACAGAGTCTTGGCTTACGGAAACCGACGCTGCAGCTAAATTTGAATGCACTCCGGACGGGTACAAGATGTTTTCGACCTCTAGGCTAGACCGAAAAGGAGGAGGCATAGCTTTGATTTGTCGCTCAAATATGATTGTGCGGGAAGTTGATGTACCCCAGCGAAGCTCTTTTGAAATGTGCGAATGGAGTTTATTGAGTGACCATTGCAAAATGCGGTTAAGCATCCTATATAGGTCTCCGTACTCATCGAATAATCCTGTTTCCATTTCTGCTTTTATGACTGAATTTGCTGCTTATCTTGAGTCTGTGGTGCTATGTGCTAAACCATTATTGATCTGTGGAGATTTCAATATTTACGTGGATGTTTACGATGATCCTAACTCTGTCGCCTTTACTGATCTGCTTGATTCTATGGGCCTCGAACAGCATGTGAAATCTCCAACGCAACTCCATGGTCACACATTAGATTTGATTATCACGCGGAAATCTGATTCTATTGTTGCTGGCACTCCCTCCTGTGATAATTTCCTTTCTGATCACTGTACTGTCCTCCGCAAATCGAACCTTACTGCTAAGAAAGTTAGTTATCGAAAAATTAATTCGATTGACTATGAACAGTTTAAGTTTGACCTTCGTGCGTCTGAATTGCTATGGAACATTCCGAGTCACCTTGATGACTTGGTAAACACTTACAATACGACGCTTTCAGCACTCCTGGACAAACACGCTCCCCTTCGTACGAGATCAGTTGTACACAAGTCAAGACTCGTGTACCTTGGTTCACGGATGAAATCAGGTCCATAAGAAGGTTGCGCAGGCAATCTGAGCCTAAACTCGATTCCGATTGGCAGGCCTTCAAAGCTTTAAGGAACAGAACGACGTTTGATATGAATATGGTGCGACGTGAGTTTTACTCCGACTTTGTTAATAAGATGTCTGGTGATCCACGGAAATTGTTTGCCATCACGAAAAGGATGTTTAATCAAGTGAGGAGTCCCCTTTTCCAGAGTACTGTAACAAGTTGACCCTTGCTAATGAACTGGGAGCCTTTTTTAAAATGAAAGTATCGAACATTCGCTCTGAGTTAGATATAACAGCCACAGTTCACAACAATCACAGTACCTTAGCTCCATCGGCAAATTGTTTCCAACCCTCATCATCCTCAGGATTTTTCTCTAATTTTGAGCTCCTCAGTATAGATTCTGTCAAGTAACTTGTGCTTAGTGTACCAACGAAATCGTGTCCTCTGGATCCTGTCCCCACGAAAGTAGTCAAAGAATGTTTGGATGACCTCGTGCCCTTGCTAACTGTTATTATTAACCAGTCGTTACAGTCTGGTGTTTTTCCTGACGTATGGAAAGAGGCTCTTGTAACTCCTACGCTCAAGAAGTGTGGTTCTGATTTGGCTTTCAAAAACTTTCGCCCTATAAGTAATCTCCAATTTGTTTCTAAGTGAGTCGAACGAGCAGCAGCGGATCAGCTACAGTCCCATCTGGTTAAGAATAACCTGTTTCCTATGCTCCAATCGGCATATCGTCATAACCATAGTACTGAAACAGCCCTACTCAAATTTAAAAATGATATTCTAATGAATATGGATAAACAACACGCTACGCTTCTTATCCTTCTGGATCTCAGCGCCGCCTTCGACACGGTTGACCACCAAATTCTCTTAAACCGTTTGTGCACAGAATTTAGTGTATCTGGAAAAGTCTTAGACTGGTTCGCCTCGTATTTATCAAATCGCTCTCAGAAAATTACAGTTGATGGTGTACTGTCAGACCGGTTCAATATCGACTTGGGGGTACCCCAAGGCAGTTGCCTGGGTCCTCTATTATTCGTAATTTATTCCAGTAAGCTGTTCAATATTGTCAATAATCACCTGCAAAAACGTACATGCCTATGCTGATGATACTCAGTTATATTTGGCCTTTAAACCTGGTAATTCCACCAACGGAACTGCTGCTGTGTCATCTATACAATCCTGCATTCGAGATCTACAGAACTGGATGCTGATGGACAGATTAAAACTTAATCCCGACAAAACCGAATTTCTTATTCTTGGAACAAGACAGCAACTTGAGAAAGTAATTACCTCACACCTTTTTGTTGGTGAATCTCGAATATGTCCTTCAACAAAGGTGAAAAACTTGGGATCGTGGTTTGACCCTAATCTCGATATGATTAGCCATATCAATAACATCTGCAGTTTGTCTTTTTATTATCTCTACAACTTACGTAGGATCAGAAAGTATTTGCCTCATCAATCTGCCATATCCCTTATCCACGCGTTTATCACTAGTAAGTTGGACAACTGCAACAGTCTTTTATATGGCCTTCCTGCAATTCATATATAAACTCCAAAGAGTTCAAAATGCTGCTGCGAGACTTGTCACTGACACTCCTCGCATCTGGCATATCACTCCCATTTTGGAAGATCTTCACTGGTTGCCCAGAATTGAATTCAAAATTGTGCTGCTAACATTCAAGTGCCTTGCACCACAATATCCTTCTCTTATGGTAAAACAAAAATTACTTTTAGGCTTAAAAAAAAATACAAAAGACGTATTTGCGTCAGTCGCCATCTTGGTTACTGCCATTTTACTCAGCGGATTTACCTAAAAGATAGAATCCGGAATCCGGAATCCGGAATCCGGAATCTAGACACAACTGGAAGGAACAAACCAAGTCCCAGACTAAGGGCGCTTTCCATTTGTTAGAACTGGCCGCACTGAAAGAACTGGTTCTTGCCGGTGTAAATGGAAAGCGACAGACCGGTCCTCGCGAGTACGTGCGTGGGACATACGCGTCCACCCAAACGTAAACAACAAACATGGCGGTGTGGCAAAAATACATGCTCGGTGTTTGGGAGTTGTTTTTCAACGAGGGCGAAATGGAGGTTGAAAGTGACATTGAAAATGAAATTTTAATGTTTTGCGCTGCTGGCATCCTGATGAGGAGAAATATTGCCCGCATCAATGGCTACTTTGAAGCCACTATTCCGCTTTATGATCCGCAAGTTTTTCGATCACACTTTCGGATGACAAGGACGACGTTTGAGTTGCTGGTGCAAATGATTGCCCCTAGTGAGCATATCCCGAAGGAAAACGTATTCGGCCGGCCAGTCATTGATGTCAATAAACAAGTAGTGTTAAGCTTATGGATGATGGCAAACCAAGAAACGCATCGGCAAATAGCCGATCGATTTGACGTGTCGTTGTCGAGTGTTGCAAGATGCTTTCATCGCGTTTGTCAGGCACTGGTTGACCTTTGCCAAAGTCTGCCAGTTCGTCTTGAAATTCACACTCTTTCCTGTCATTCCCGGTGTGACTGTTGTGCTCCCTGACTTTTTCAAACTTCTCTTCTAATTTCTTCCACTTGTTGCAGCATCGCTCCCCGGTTACTTTAACAACGGAGGTTGTATTAAATTTTTCTGCGGTTCTCGCCCATGCGACATTCTTTCGAATCTTTCCTTTCGTGAACAGGCCGTCGTTTTCTCGAGAGTGAAATTAAAAGTTTAGTGCTGCTCGACGACCATGTTGTAAGCCTTGCGGTGGTTTCTTCCTCATCCTCGAGTCCTTTAATTTTTTAAAGATAAGCTCATGCTACCTTTATTTGTTTAGGTTATTAAGACCTTCGCAAGGAATTTTACAAAACAAAAAACAAACAAACAAACAACAAACAATTATGCTATCAACCGAGAAAGCAGACGATAATACAAATCATGCATATGTACCAAACTTGCCTGATACAGTTGAGGCCATTTTGCACGAAAAGACTGGAAAAATATTTTACTGTCACTGGCGAACCACCAGCTGCAATTCTCAAATTCCCGCGCATTTCACGCGCGTAGCCATACAGGAGCGAGGGAACTTCTAGAGCGGGGCCAGTTTGGCTAGAACCAGTTCTCTCAGTTCTCAGAACTGACGCGTTCCATTTACGGACAGGGAAGTCCGACCGGACAGTTCTGACAATTGGAAAGCGCCCTAAGCTCCACTCCTGTCATCCACCTCCTCCTGTAAGACATCTATCGTCTTCGTCGGATCTTATATTCCTCTCATTAATTTCATGGATTATTTATTTTAGTGCTATTTCAAGTCTTTGTGCTCATGATGTTTTTAAAAATTATTGTTTCCATGCTCCGGAAATGACCCTCAGTTATCAAACTAGCTGTTGATACTGAATACAGAGGCGAATGCTATTAAAATCATGCATTCGGGTGCACATTTTGTGTCGCTAAAAGTAGTTGGTTGAATAGTTGACAACCTGTCAATCGCATATAAGCAGAGCAACTTTTGAGAAACCTTTTGATCGTTGATCAACTTTTTAAAAACGACAAGCAATTTTCCAGCAACTTTTACCAAAATTTCAAGGAACCTTTTTGATGATTTACTGGCACTGAACTTGTAGATGACCATTCCGGTGGAACTCGATGTCCAAGATAAATCTCCCCATGAAGCTTTGTGCCTGTCATCATCATCATCATCATCATCCCTTTATTTCAATAATTTAAAAATTACAATTAAGAGAAATACACAACCCGCATGTAGCAAAGCTAATCGAGGCGGTTTGTGTAACTTACGATCAAATTCGATCAAAACGCCACCACTCGTATACATCTCTCGCTTCTAGCGGGCTTCCACAGAACACTGATACCCCGTTTACTGATCCCCCACCGATCCCCTACTGATCCCCTTACTGATCCCCTATAAAATTCAATGGAAAAGTAAAACAACAAAATAAAATAGGCCTTGAGGCTGAATTAAGTTCAAGGATAAATTCTGGTTTCCGTCAGAGTTCAAAGATGGCGGAAACTTGGTCCGATGGAGGACCTACTTTCTGACTCGTTTCACCGTCATTACAAGTACCCCTGCTCTCTTCTACGATAAACGAGCGCAAAATAAATTAAAGCATCATCAAGTATGTTATCGGTGTCTGCTAAAAGCCACGATAACGGCAACAACGAAGACAGAAAGAAACGAAAACAGTTCGACGATAAGCATACACGGAGCGACACTGCAACCGGATGTTGATTGGATCGACTTCCGGTTTGTTATGTCGCTCGCTTGACGCTTGTGTTTATCTTCCAACGGAATTTATCCTTAAACTTTATTCAGCCTCAAATCCTTTTCTTTCTTTTTTTTTTTTTTTTTTGTCGTTTCACTTTTTCCAGCGAATTTGATAGGGAATCAGTAGGGGGATCAGTAGGGGATCAGTGGGGGATCCGTAAACGGGGGATCGGTATTCTGTCGAAGCCCCGCTCCTAGCTTGTTCGAAGTACGAGGATCCTTTCCAAGCTTGTTCGAAGTACGAGGATCCTTACTCACAAGGCAATCAACTTGCGAATGTTACAGAGAAAATGAAAAGTAAAAATTATGAACATCTTACTTTTATTTACATTATTGTATAGCCAAACAACTTGCCTAGTAAGTATATTACGTCTTTCATACAAGATGGTCCTAGCCGAGTTACCTACAAAGTTATATACAAAACAGGAGCATTTTGTTGTCAACTTAGTATACAGGCGAAACACAGTGACGGTAGCAGAGTTCGATCATTTGCAGAAACATTTGGTTTCAAATATTGTCCTCAATCTGAGCTCTTTCTGATTTTCTTGATTCCGGAGTCCGGAGTCCAGATTCCGAAAGCTGGATTTCATCTTTTAGGTAAACCCGCCGAGTGAAATGGCGGTAACCAAGATGGTGACTGACGCAAGTACGTCTCTTGTATCTTATTTTCAGCCTAAAAGTGATTTTGTTTTACCATAAGAGGGGTATTCCGCGGAGTAGTCCATAGGGTTTTCCGTGGAGTACTCCGTGGGGTAGTCCACGGAGTGGGGGTCAGTGGGTAGTCCACGGAGCGGGGATCAGTGTTTTCAACCCTCCCGTTGTTGCCAGCTCAAGTTTATCATCACTGTATTATCAACACTTTGATCAAATTTAAGAAATCATCAGCTTAATGCTACACGCATACTTTCGCCATCTTTTACTACGTAAATTTTAATTGTTACCTTTTTTTGCCCACAATGCTGGTAAAATTAACATATTGTAAATTAGAAAAAAATTACTGAATTTTGCAACTTTGAAGGCCAAGAAACAGTCAGAATGTCGTGCTTTGATCGGGTTGATGGTGCATTCTTAATACCAAAGGGCCTGTTTTCCAACATCATTCACTGAAACACCTGTAATAGCCTTCACAGCAAGTGAACTTTTATCAGGTTTATACAGCCTACATGTTCAGCAATACCATACCAAACTGCCCACGTCTTAGGAGCTATGAAAGCCATGTAATGCTACAAAAGGTGTAAGGTCAATACCCTGTCCCAATTACCAAGCAAAACATCTGCCAAAACTTTTCTAAGGTCTCAATAATTATACCAGTACTAAGGAAAACATTAAGAGTTTACATGCTTGTGACATACATACATACATACATACATACATACATACATACATACATACATACATACATACATACATACATACATACATACATCAGTTTATTCAAGGCATTTAGAATAAAGTTGAGTGTACAAACCATTCCTTTTTTAGCCAAGACATAAGAGTAGTTTCTATTTGAGTTTAGTGAGTAAGACAAAAACCAAGGTAATCACCCGCTTCAAAAACATGATCTTATCTGAATTCACAACAGCAATGCCAAAATGGCATCTGCATGTAAGAGAACCTTGGAGTAATTATTGGGTTCAGCTGTGAGTGTTGGGAGTTTTGTTAGCCGATTAAATTGTCAGCGAAGAAAGCAAAACTTAAGAAGACATAATAATATTATTATTACTTCCAACAAATTATAAGAAACAGTCAGGCAGAGTCGATGGAGAAGACAAATTAAAACCTGACAAAATCACTTAAATTATCACTTCTGAGGCAAAAAGGTGACAGTACACTACAGGTAAAGCAATTTCACTTTTATTTAGCATTGGTCAATACATATATTTAGCGATTCATCACTAGAGCATGAAAAATATTGTAAATCCCATACATTTACATAAACAAGGGTTACATAAACAGATTGTTTGGGTGGACTGTGGTTGAAATATAGTAGAGTTTTTCAGGACAGTAAGTTGTGTCATTTAAAAATGATTTTGTAAAAAAAAAAAAGGAAAATATTTTCCAAGAAGGGAAATGCTATTTTCACTAAAAGATATTTTCTTAACCTGGGTTAGCAAACCCTGAGGGGATTCCAAACACTACAAATGTTCTTGCGAACGGGTCAACTATTCAAGGTTAAGTCATCGTTTCTTACTTTAAACACGTTTAATGAACCGACATAACACTAACTGGTTCGTGACAACAAAAGCATGGCCGATCAGAAAACCTCGTGCTCCTTCTGATCCTACACTGCGCATGTCCAGTTCCTAGTCCTTCTGAACATTCTCCCTTCCTTGATATGACAATATCAACAATGCAAAAATGACAAATACAAAGGACTTGCATGTAAAAGTTCAATTGAATAAAGTTCTCGAAAACACACTTTCATCGTCTCTGAGTAAAATCTAAAGTTCATCTCCTAATCACAATGTTCTAGAGGACAAAGTTTCACTACTGGTCTTCTCATGACACTCTTCCCAACTTGCACGTCCACCACTCGAACTTTTCCGTCTTGACCAGGGTGCACTTTGGTGATGCGCCCCAATGGCCATCGCCCCCTAGGGGTGTCCGGTGACATCACTATGACTACATCTCCTTCTTGAAAGTTCTTCTGTTCTCGAAACCACTTCTTTCTAGCATTCAAACTGGGCAACCATTCTCTTAACCAGCGATGCCAAAAATGACGAAGAGTTCTTGGACCCTCCTCCAACGTCTTCGAGGATTGAATGCTGTACTATCCACTGCATCTGGTGCAAATTGACCTCCTAACTGCCCATGCAGAAAGTGGTTGGGGGTAAGAGGGACTGGGTCCTGTGGGTTCACTGATTGACAAGTCAATGGACGAGAATTTATCAGTCCTTCGGCTCCAACAACTGCACTGAGAAGCTCCTCATCTGTGACGTCTGCACTGCTTAAGATGGCATAGATGGCCTTTTTGGCAGCTTTTATCATCACTTCATGGACGCCACTGAAGTGAGTGGCAAGAGGTGGGTTGAAGTGCCATTTAATGCCATAACACGCTGTTTTCTCCTGGATCTTCTCTCTGTTTAAGACTGCTAACTCTTCTAATTCATTATTTGCTCCGACAAAATTTGTGCCATTATCTGAAAGGACATCTTTTGGGAGGCCACGTCGTGACACCATTCGGAAGAATGCGTTCAGTAAGGAGTCTGTATCAAGGCCATATGCCACCTCCAAATGTACTGCCCTCGTACCTAAACATGTAAACAGGCACTAATATCTCTTATGACGGGTTTTCCCTCTTCCCTGCTTGGTGTAGAACGGTCCAGCAATAGACGTCTGACTGAAAGCACGCAAGGACTTCTGGGTTCGAAGCTCTGGTAAGGGGGCCATAACTTGTTTGGCAGGGGGAACCTTTCTCCGTCTGCACATCACACATTCTTTCTCCCACTCTCTGATGGCTTCCCGAGCTGAGATTATCCAGTATCTGCTTGAGAGGTTAGCAAGGACTTGGTTTGTACCTCCGTGTTGGTTCTTCTCGTGACTGTCCTTTATGATCAGCTTAGTTATCTGGTGATTTCTGGGAAGAGTTATGGGATAGCGAGTTTCCCTTGGTAAGCAGTCCGCGAATTTGAGCCTCCCGCCACACCTAAGTACACCTTCTTCATCCAATACCGGCTTCAGGGGCAACAATTTTGACTTTCCAGGTAGCCCTTTTCCTGACTTCAGTGCTTGGATTTCGTCCTGAAATTCTTCTTGTTGAGCAAGTCTAATAAAATGCATTTATGAAGTGACAATTCCTTCTGGCCCTAGAGCTGCTTTCTTGCGTAACGTTGATGGCAGGCGGCAGTTTTCTAGGAAACGATTCACTGTTGCGGACACTCTTGTAAGCCTAGTCCAGCTGGAGTATCTGGTTGGATCCAAGCGGTCTTCTGTCACTGTGGAAAGAAATGAGTGTTCCTGTGCATGTTCTTGGTATTGCTTGCGGACTTCTATGTCGGCTTCCTTTTTGGTTCCAATCTTCTTTTCTGGCCATTCTGTTTCCTCTTGCATCAAGAACGCTGGACCCTTCCACCAGCTTTCTTCATCAATAAGTGCAGATACACTTAATCCTCTTGTCAACAGGTCAGCTGGATTCTGCTTGGTTGGCACATGCCTCCACTGTTCTAGGTCGGTCAGTGACTATATTTCCCCGACACGGTTCGCTACAAAGGGTTTGAATTTTCGGCTACAGCCACAGATCCAGTACAATACATGTACACTATCTGACCAAAATAACCATTCATGTTTGGGAACATTCAGAACGTCTCCGACGGCCTCAGCAAGACGGAGTCCAACAACTGCAGCCATTAATTCAAGACGAGGGATGCTAACAGCTTGAAGGGGTGCAACTCTCGATTTCGAAGCTACCAGACGACAAGTGACAGATCCACCTTCGTATAGATGTCTTGCATACGTAGCCGCACCATACGCCTGCTGAGACGCGTCAGTGAAGGTGTGCAAGGTAATCTCCTTGACTCCCAATCCAATCCGCAAGCATCTAGGTACACAAAGACGGGGAAGTTCAGAAAGTTCTTCAAACCATTGCTGGGCGTTCTTTGACAACCTTTCTTCCACCAGGTCATCCCAGTCAACCCCACTTTCCCACATCTCTTAAAGAATTATCTTGGCTCGAATGACACATGGCGCCAAGAACCCAAGGGGGTCAAACAAGGTGGCGATTCCCTTTAAGAACGCACGCTTGGTACTGCAGTGATCTCTGTTGGGCGGATGCACTTGGTACTTGAACTCATCTTCATTTGGGGTCCACAACACACCCAGTGTCTTCACAACAGGCAGTTCTCCTCTATCAAGATCCACCTCTGTAACGCAATCAGCATGTGGGATGTGCTCCAACACCTCCGGAACATTAGACAGCCACTTCCTCGCATGCATTCCAGCTGAAGCCCACAGCTGTGAACGCTGCTTGTACAATTCAATCCCGGCCTCCTTATCTGGAACGGAGTCCATGCTATCATCCATGTAAGTGCTATTCAAAACGGTCTCTGCCCCAAGGGGAAACTGTGATTGGTGCCTCCGAGCGTGTTCTTGGATGACAAACTGCGCCAGAAATGGTGATGAGTTTACTCCAAATACAACCCGTTCAAATTCAAACACACTGGGATTTTCTTTAGCTTCCATGTTTCGCCACAAGAAACGATGATAAGGGCGGTCAGATGGGTTCAGCTTAATTTGCAAGTACATTTCCCTAATGTCACACATTAAGGCAACTGGGTCACGCCGGAATCGAAGCAATACAGCGAACAGGTCATTTTGGAGCTTTGGACCTTGCAGCAGAAAATCATTGAGAGAAACTTCTTCACATTTTGCAGATGCGTCAAATACAACTCGGACCTTTGTTGTGGATTTATCTGGTCTCAGAATTGGAAAGTGTGGTAGATACCATACTTGATCCGGCCTTTCTTCATTTGGTAAGACCTTGCGGATGTAACCTTTGTCTTCGTTTGTCTCAAGTACATTACTGTAAGCTTTGGCAAGTTCTGGGGATTTCTGAAGTCGTTTCTCTGTGTGTTGCAGACGATGCATGTCCATTGTGAAATTATCTGGTAAGTCATGGTCCTTGGTCTTCCAGGGCAACCCGACACAGTGGTGGTAATCCTCAAAGGTCAAGGTCTCAGCAACCACATCTCTGGCTCTCTTCTCCTCTTTGACAATCTGGATTTCTTTGGAATCATCAACGTCCCAGAATCGTCGGACAAGATTGTTCAGTTCGTGTGAGTCATTCACCAGAAACCTGAAATTCGTTTGAGCTTGGCCTGCTTGTAATTCAGGGTTCCCAATGCAGGTCCACCCCAGTGGCGTCAGTCTAGCAATGGGCTCTCCCGGTCTTCCTCTAACATCTTCCAATGAATACAACAGATCAGCCTGATCCACCCCAATGAGCAGGTCAACAATGGGTTGGGGCCTCACTTGTGGGAACTTTATACGCTCTAAGTGCTTCCACTTGGTTTTGTACAAGTTCCAATTCACAACTTGCATGTTGCCAGTAACTCGTTCAGTCGTGTGAGCGGATGCTTGTTTGTGTACTCTTCCATCCAAACTATTGATCGTGAACTCTACAACTGAGGAGTTAAGCTTCTCCTGATTGTCCTTAAGCACCTTCACAGTCAACTCATGTGGTCTCCCTTCCAGTCCCAATTCTGCAGCAACATCACTGTTCAAGTAAGACCTACTGCTTCCTTCATCCAGGAGGGCATTCACTTTCACTTGTCTTCCTCCACTCGCCTGATACACAGGAACAGTCCGTAGGGCCACAAACTCAGAAGGAACAGTGAGTTTCATTGTAGTCGTCGTAATATGGGTTCTCTCATTTGTCTCTCCTTCTTCAGCTGATCCATTTACAGATATGGGCGGCAGGCCTGACCTAATTGTGGAATCATTCTGAGGGGTCTTGACTTCAGCTTCAGCTTACTAGAAAGTTACCTATATTTTTGTCGCGTTTGAATGAAATCAGCGGTGGTTCCGAAAAGATTCTAGCAGTTTCTGGATCATTTTGCAGTATCTTAAAGTTATTAGGAATGATGGCTTTAACTGGGTTATTATGCGGGTGAAATGTGGGGGTGAATGGAATTCTGTCATTCTTTTCCTTTTGTGACGTCTGTAGTGCTGACTGTTGATCAATCTGCTGAGCGCGGTGATGGCCCGATTGAACCACAGAATCAGGATAGCCACGTTTCTCGAAAAAATGGCACATTTCCTCTGATTTGTTGGAAAAATCAGAGTCATCACTACATAGACGTCGAAGTCTAAGAAATTGAGAATAGGGAATGGCGTTTTTGACATGAGATGGATGTGAAGATGAATACAACAAATAACTGTGAGAATCGGTGGGTTTGTAGTGCACACTGGTACATAAACCGTTGCCGCTGATAAAAACTTTGATATCAAGAAAGGCCAGGGAAGTTTCCGAAATTTCCCAGGTATATTTTAGAGCCGAATGAAAGGAATTAACGGCGGTTATAAATTGATTGATTTCCTCCTTGCTAGACGAAATTGCGCCGATACAGTCGTCAATGTAGCGACCGTAGAGTTCAGGTTTAGGACCGTTGTATTGATTGAAGAATTGGTACTCGACGTAACCTACAAAAAGATTGGCGTAGCTAGGTCCCATTTTTGTGCCCATCGCTACACCATTAATTTGCTTGTAATAGTTGTCAGCGAAAGAAAAACAGTTAAGTGTTAAAACTAGTTCGGCTAGGCGGAGTAGCGTTTCCGAGCTTGGTTCCTTGACGGTGCGTTGATCGAAAAAATACTTAATACTAGAGAGACTTGAGGAAAAAATGAATATATATTCTGCTGGTCACATACCAGGTCTGGTCAGTTTTAGCACAGCCTTGTCTCGTATGTCTAATTTAATTCTGAAACATTTCACAAATAAAATACTCAAGTGAAGAATGATCCTCGCAGTTGTGAACGCAATTTATGCAATTGCGAAAAGAAGCCTGAAAAAAAATTCAGGACTTCAACGGGGTTTGAACCCGTGACCTCGCGATTACCGGTGCGATGCTCTAACCAACTGAGCTATGAAGCCACTGACGTTGGGAGCAGGTCAATTGTGGGTTCATATGTTCCCGTGAAAGAAATGAGTGTGAATGATATATGAAATGAATCATATATGAACTGCGGAAATGAAATCAAGTGAAGAATGATCCTCGCAGTTGTGAACGCAATTTATGCAATTGCGAAAAGAAGCCTCAAAAAAAAATTCAGGACTTCAACGGGGTTTGAACCCGTGACCTCGCGATTACCGGTGCGATGCTAGTAGTATAGTACTTGGGGGTACCAGATCATTTTTTACATTTAACGGTTTCAACATTTTGATCTCGTATTTTTGATCTCGTATTTTGGAATCTATAGTTTATTAAAAATGCGTGACTTTCTCGGAAAAATCACCAAGCGTGACATTCTCGGAAACACAGGAAGTCGATGATGTTATGTTAAAGTAACATGAAAATAATATCTCTAATAATAGTATAGAATGAGTTGTAATTCAGTAATTCATCATGAATTAAAGAATATGGAAGAATTGGCATGCCCATTTTGTGATCAGCAATTGGCAAAAGTTGTTAGTAGTGTGGTAGTATCATGTTGTAGTAATCAGGAAATGTTTAATGATTATGGTGAAAATGTCTGTCTAAATTGTGCTTTTTGCCAAACAGAAAAAACCATAAATATCCATTTCACTAAAATTAACTGCCGAACCATTATTATTGTCAATTTGACACCCAATAAACATTTTTTGTGGGTTTCCTGACAATGTTGCTGAAATTGATCCTGTTCCAACTGGACTCATTAATGAAACACCTCTGAAAAGTTCAATATTTTGGCCGTTGACTCGAATAGTCCAAACTTCAATGTTTCCAGTGAGATTTGTTAAAGAAGAAATAGAAAGTCTTCCATTTTGTGTAGAACCGAAATCAACATAACATACTCCACCATTCCATGGCAAATGGACACCAAATCGAACATTACCCTGACCCCACTGAAATTGCGATTGACCCCTAACTTCTTTTGTGTTAACAACAAGCATAACAGTGCAAGTATTTCCACTTTGTCCAGCAACTTTTGAAACATCAAATGAAGCATTTTCCAAATAGTCATCATCACCATCAAACCGCAAGAAGAATCTTTTTTTCACGGAATCCCTCAAAAGCAATGGTTTTTTAGAATCAGTTGTTTGTGAGAAAGCAACATTATTGACAGGATCCAGCCAACTTGAAACTCTATCATTTGCATCAGCTGTGACAACAGTCAAAGACGGAATCAAAGCAATTGAAATCCCATCAAGAACTGGTATACCAGGAAGAGCATTTGAAATGATAAAAGCTGCTCTATCTAATTTTAAATCAAGTTGTTTTTTTGTTACACAGTCATCATCTGATGTTCCTTCATCAACATTTGTTATTTTATTGCCAGCGAGATCTAAATCAGCAACCATTGATTGTGTTCCATCTCGAAGTAAAGTTTGACCGATACTGCTTTTGGATGCAAGATTGGTGTCAACATATGATTTATTAACAAGATCTGAGGGGTCATTTCCAATACCATGTGCTGTAATAATGAAACCTCCCATGTCTAGATTCCCAGTCATGTTGACAGACCCATCTCTTTTGAGAAAATCAGGGATTTGGTTGTTGATTTGGTCAACGTACGACTTTGTAGCCGCGTCATTGTTTGATTGTGGATGTCCGACATTAGTCAAGTTTTTGTTTTCGATATCATGATTCCCATCTTGTGTCAATTTAAATCCATTTCCATTATCACCTTTATCACCTTTAGGACCTTTTCTTATATCATTTTGATTTGGTAAATCATTGAATATTCCCATATAATATTAATTTAGATTAATTCATGACTACTTCTAATGTGAATGTCATGTCAAATGCTTTATCATTTGCATGAGAATAATCAATTATAAAATAGCCTCTCGATAGTGATTTGTTGACGTTAACCGTTGTGATGTTTCTACTCATAGAAGAATGTCTGTATTCGAAAATAGTTGCTGGTAATGGCAATAACCCAGCACCTTCATTCTTTTTCTTGAAGTATAAAATTCCGGGTTTTGTTCCTTGTATAATATACATTTTCTTAATATAAAAGTTATTATTATGAATGACTAAATATTCAGCGCCATTAATTAATACAGGCTTTAAAGTATTCTTATTATGTCCTTGATTGGCTTCAACAAAGCAATTTAAATATTGTATTTGACCAATTATTCCATTCCCATTTAAATCTAGATCACCTCCTAATTTCGGACTGTAAAGAGCAAATCCACCCAAATCGAAAGCCGTTTCCATGATTAAACCTGTAACGCTTGAACGAAATAGTTTTAAAGTATCATTATGGATTCTATGGCCATTTAGATTTAAATCACCACCAAGTTTAGCCTCTTTGATTAGATAGGTGTTCATATTAATATCATTTAGCATTGTCAATTCACCATTTTGACTGTCAAATAAGTTTGATGAATTATTAATCAAAGCATGTCCATTCAAATCTAAATCAGTTTGTAATTGTATTTTTTCATTCACGATTTTATAAGCTTCTGTGAAGTCGTAAACACTTGATGGAACGTCTGCAGCTTCAAAATCAATACCATATACAACACAAGGAACTTTGTACTTATTTGGATAAGTTGGGTTAGCATTAATATGAATCGTACAATATAAATATTCAGGTGGTGAACTTACTGATGGTTTTTCAATCCATAACAAATATCTTGAATGATCTTCGTTTCTGTTATCAAATTTTCTACCTACTGTTCTATGAATTGTAATTCCACCAGTTGTACTGAATGTTACGGTACTAAGATTCATTCCTTCATAATCGGGAAATAGCCATTCAAGGATAAAAGTGTATTTTCCATCTTTTATTGTATACATATTAAATCCAATTCTAGCTCTAAAAATATGATCAGCTTCTTTATTCAAGTCTACATCAATGACCTTTTTTGAAATTATATGTGGTGAACGAGGTAAATTAATATATCCGTTAACTATCAAGCCATATTCGGTACTGACTTCATCGATATCATTCATCAAATATTTGAAAGCATTCTTTGGATGAGAAGCGGATGAAATATGACTTTTTTCTAATTGATCTAAATTTACGGCATCGGTTTTATTTGTTCCTTCTTTTAGGTTAATGATTTTATTTTGATTGAGATTTAAATTTGATGTCATCGCGTTTGTTCCGTCTAATAATAAGGTTGCAGATCGAATTGTATGGGCAGCACGATTCAAAACTCTGAAATTCACCGCATCGCCCTCATTCTCAATGTCTGCTAAATTCGTCAATTTATTTCCACTCATCGACAAATCGCCATACATCGCAGTCGAACCATCTCGTCGAAGAAAATATTCGTCGGCATATCTTTTTGTCGCCGCATCGTCTAGATTGATTGGTGGAGCAAGATTAATAATGGAGTTGTTGTTCATGTTCAGGTTTCTCTGTGCGATTGCATCAAGTTTGGTTTGCAACCCCAGGTCCACATAACTTTTGTTTACAGCGTCTTGCGGGTTTGTGGGGTTATCCTGCAGGTTGAGGATTTTGTTTAATTTCATGTCAATATTCCCACCAAATGCAACATTGCCATTTTCAATTTCATACGCTGGGTCATGAGTAAAGTAAGACAAATTGGTGTGAAAGCCAAAGGCTCCATAAACAATGATATGTGTTTTGGTGTTAGACGAAGGAGCTGTGCTGGAAAGTTCCACCTCTATTGCCGCTTGACCACCACTTGTTTTTTCAATTGTGAAAAGCTTCTTCATATAACCATCAACATGTGGAGTTTTAAGAAAAGGTTTTTGTAATGGTGGTCCAACCTCACGTAAGTTTATAGTCTTAGTGGACAATTCAATTGTGGCACTTTGAGGGTTTGAGGGTGAGTAAAACTCAACAACAAATGTGTATGGAGCGTCACTCATTGATGAAAGATCGAACCGTATTTTGGATGTAAAGTTGCCACTATTAACCCTCCAAGACAATGATGACTTGTTCAAGTGATATGGTGATCTATTAAAGTTCTCAATTTGTAGGCTGTTAACATCTTGAACTGCTGTTGACTTTGATATGTCTTCCAACAAAAATGCAAAAGGGTTACGTTGAGAACCAGATGCTGAAAAAACAAGGTCATCAACATATTTTTTATTGACTGCATTGCTTCTGGGGGTATTATTGCCAACGTCTTTCAAATTTAGAAATGTGTACCCAGCCATGTCAATATCAGCCTCTGCCGGTTCACTTCCATCCTTTTTTATACAGCTATCAATTTGAGAGTCAACATAGCTTTTATTTGTAGCATCAAGAATGTCCACTGGATAACCCATTCTAGTGATAAGATTTTCACCCATGTTTAGGTTTCCAGTCATTTCAACACTTCCATCTTTTTTAATAAAGTCAGTTGTATCAATGCTTGAAATATCAATGCCAGCAATTTCTGTATCAACATACCCCTTTGTGGCTGTATCATTATTTGCAGTTGGTGCTGCTACATTAGTCAATTTTTTTGTTTTCAATGTCATAATTCCCATCTTGTGTCAATGTGAATCCATCACCTTTTGAACCAGTATCACCTTTATCACCTTTAAGACCTCTTGGACCAATTGAACCCGTATCACCTTTTTGTCCTCTTGGACCAACTGCACCAGTATCACCTTTTGGACCAACAGAACCAGTATCACCCTTATCACCTTTTGGACCTCTTGGACCAATTGAACCAGTATCACCTTTTGGACCAACAGCACCAGTATCACCCGTATCACCTTTTGGACCAGTTGGACCAACAGAGCCAGTATCACCTTTATCACCTTTTGGGCCAGTTTCACCTTGTGGGCCAGTTTCACCTTGTGGGCCAACAGAACCAGTATCACCTGTATCACCTTTAAGACCTCTTGGACCAATTGAACCCGTATCACCTTTTTGGCCTTTTGGACCAACAGATCCAGTATTACCTTTGTCACCTTTTGGACCAGAAGGGCCTGCAGGGCCAACAGCACCAGCAGGTCCAACAGCACCAGTATCACCTTTGGGACCAGCTGGACCGGCAGCACCCGTATCACCTTTTGGACCGACAGCGCCAGCATCACCTTTTGGACCAGCAGGACCAATTGGACCAGGAATACCTCTTTTGCCTTTTTCTGGTTTATATTCATCTGGTAAATCATTAAAAAGTCCCATATAATATTAGATTAGATAACACCAAAAAAGTTTCTTTTCACTATTTTTATTGGTTTGTCAACATAACAGAAGGAATAGGGTTTCTTTGTTGCTTCAATATACTTTTTCTTGTTAATTCCCAGTTCTTGGGATATAACATTTCTTTCTCTTGTTGAGAGAAAATCATAAAGGCAGAAGTGACTACAATTAAGTCTGACAGATTTTGGGCAACCATAAAAGGACTGTGTGAAATAAAGTACAGAACAATTTTTGTGTCTTCCCTGAATGAAATAACTGATTATTTGATCTTGTTTTTTGTCAGTCACAAAATCATCAAACACAACAAGTCGCTGCAAATTGGTGTCTTGAATTTGTTCAACAGGCACAATTTCATCTTGACTACAAATCAAAACTGGGTAACCAACTTGTTTGCTAATAATGTCCATAACCTTCTGCAAATACTTATATTTATCTTGATCCAAGTTTTTGGCATACAGATGTATCTGATCAAAATACACCAAAGGTTCCATAATCAAATGCATGAATAAGGTTGTCTTTCCAGATCCAGAATTTCCAGCCAATAACATTCTAAAGGTATCGTTTGGCATATATGGATACAACTGTCTGAAAGACTTGTTTGAATTCTGAAATACATCATAATTTGGAATTTCCATATGTAAATAGTTTATATAATGTATTAACATATGGATATACAGCGCATGAAGAAGCTTCTCCAAAGTGGAATTGAAGCTGGAAATAAAACAAGAAAAGTTCGTGAGGCTATCAAGACTTTTGAAAACGAAAAACAAGACTTATATGATGAAACATCACAATTGCTGAAACCCTCTATTGAAGTTCAGAGGAGTGTGAAAGAAAGTGTCGACAAAAGACAGGATGAAGTTATTGAACAGTTGAAACAAAATCAACAGGCTTTGACACAAGGACTTGATGAAGTCATTGAATCTAATCGAAGAGCTATTACAATGGGAATGGAACTTCCTTTGGCAATTGAAGCACCAAAAGATGAGGAAGAGGAAAAGAAAACCAACATATTATCGATTGAAAACTTTTTCGATAAAGATGACAGAATTATTTTGAAAAACAACAATCTTTTAAAACCAAGTGATTTGACTCAAGTCATCCCACAAAAACTTCTTGAAGAAAAGAAAAAAGCTTTAGAAATCGCCAGGGTGATTGGACCTAAAAAAAGATTTGCAAAAACCCCCGAAGTTGTTGAATCTTATAAAAGAGAGTTACAAACTTTGAAGAAGTATAGACAAACGATTGATGATGTATTAGCTTCTTACAAATACATTAAAGGGCAAGGCATGAGAAAGAGAAAACAAATTGGAGCAGGACATGGTGTCGTTCTTGGTGACTTGCTTTCACGTCTTCAGTTGCTTGGTGGTTCTATTTTTGCTGGAAACAATAGCAAAGGTGTCAGAAACGAGTTCACAAACATATTGCATACATTGAGCAGACTGGGCATTGTTTCAAACAAGGAGCTTAATAAAATAATGATGAAATATCTAATGTAATTGTATATGACAGAAATCACATTACGATTCAACAGCAAAAACAGAGATAAAATAGGTATCAGCAAGAGTCATGATTTCACAACACGTTTCAACACTCCTCTTATATTGGCAAATGATTTAAAATATGAAATGGCAGTAAAGTCTCTTAGCATGACATACAGTTGGTACAATATCAGAGAATCTTTTGGGAAGGATGTAATCAAATATAGCAAAGATAAAGGTGCAAACTGGGAAACAATTACTTTTGTTGATGGGATGTACTCATATGATGACATCGACGAATATATTCATGGTCATTTGAAAAAAGAAGAAGATATACTCAACCCAGACGAAACAGATGAAACAAAATTCAAATATGGCATCAATATTAGTTTCATTTTGTCATCATATCGTGTTTTGATTGAACTTGATGAAAACTATCAACTTGATTTTAGGGATTCCGATTTCGGTAAATTGATTGGGTTCGATTAAAAAAATAATCCCAAAAACAGAATATGCACCAAACCTTCCAGACATAACACGTGGAGTAGATGAAATTCATATCAATTGCGACAAAGTGATAGATAGCATTCTTGATGGAAATTCAACAAGTACTATCGATATTGTTCCAGTGGTTGGCTTAAGAAGAAGTTTACCTTTCACTCACATACATCATTTTCTTTCATGGAATCCTATTTCAACACACCAAATAAGTGAAATGCGTTTTTATGTAACAGACCCTTCTGGAGATCCAATTGATTTGAATGGGGTAGATTGGTATATTGAGTTATTCTTGAGAGGAACGGAATTATAAAACCTAATAGTATATGAAACGGTTTGAACACAAAAAATTTGAAATAGTTGAAGACAAGGTACCTAAAATGTCTGATCTGATCGAAACGATTGAAAAAAAAGAACCAACAACCATCAGTCAAAATTCAGCCAAGAAGGGTGGTGACAAAATAATAGAACTTTTGAAAAAGATCAAAAATGGTGGTGCTGTGACAAAACCAATCAATAGAAAGAGGGAAGACCTCGAAAAATAGTCAGTTTTATCTAACATAGTAGTATATGTCAAACTATCGAGAATCTAAATATATCGAACGATATGAGGATATAGTGTTTGAGCTTGAGACAGCACTGAATACAGTCGTTGCAAACAATGCTCATCAGAGGAAAACAGGTCACCGTTTCGTTGTCGATAACAGACTACAGACTACACCCTTTGATTGGTACAATGCTCGATTAAATATCGATTTCAATATTGAAAAACTTGCTGATGGAGCAGATGTAGCCAATGCTGACCGAAATGGTATTGTGAATGGAATTCATGCTCTGATTAACACGATCAATGTCAAAATGAATGGTATTGACGTTTATGAGTGCCGAGATGCTAACCAGGCCACAAATATCAAATCTTTGCTTGAGTATTCACAGGGTTATGCTGTAAGTCAGGGAACAAATGAGTTCTACTATCTTGATACTAGCAGAACTGCTCAGCATACTGCAGGTCAGGCTGGGTACAACACTGGTTTTGCTGCTCGTAAAGCGTTATTGAATGGGGGTGAAATTTTTAATAGGGAACTAGCATTGAATAGATATGGATTTTCAAGAGTTTCTGGGACGAAATCGTTCCAAACTCCAAAATAGAGATCAATATAACACTTGAGAGTGATGCTAATGTTGTTTGGCAGGCTTCTGACGATTGTCGTATTGTTATCACAAAATTTCAGTTGCTTGTTCCAAGAATTACATTCAACTCTGAGGGTAATAAACTTTACATGAGCAGATATCTTGACAACAGAAAATGGTCTTACATGAGAGAAACGGTTGAGAGAGGTAATTCAACGAGACAACAGACTGGCAATTTCAGAATTTCAACAGGAATAAACAAACCAAGACACGTATTCGTATTCATAATCAATGATGCCAATGATTCATCTCAGACAGCCAATAAATTTCTATACAACACTTTTTCCGTTGCAAATGCCCAAAAACGGACAGATTGTTATCTTGAGGTTGGCAATGGAAATGATTATCCTGAGGTTCATTACAAGCCCTCAACTGAGCCAACGAGAGTATACAGAGATCTTCTGAATTATGTTAAAGCAGTCAATGACTTCAGTGACAGTACTCTACTGACCAGAGCCAACTTTGGAACAATATTCCCCTTGTTTATTTCGATCTGACTAGACAGAAGCAGGATATCAAAGATGGGATGACCAAACTTACTTTCAAATACAAATTAGAGGGACCAACAAATGCTGATTACAGTGTGTACGCACTTGTTTTGTATGAGCAGGATGTGGAGATGAGAAAGATTGATGGAAAACTTGTACTTAGATCTATGTAATTGAAATAATTAATTGAAATAATTAATTAAAATAATTAAAAATAATTAAATTAAAATAATTAATTGAATTTTTAAATTAAATATAATTTAGTGTAAACATATATGACTACTTATCATCCTCATGGAGTAAAACTTTCAGATGGTCAGAAAGAAAAACTAGCAAAAGCAATCAAATCAAATTCGGCTGTGACTTTGAGGCTAACGAATGGTGAATTAACTGGAAGTGACCAACTAATGTTGACCAAAAGACAAATCAACAAATTGATGAAATCAAAAAGAATGGGAAAAGGTTCAGATATTTCTATATCAAAAACTCAAATCAGAAAGGCTGTGACATATGGAGGTTCTCTTTGGACAAGTCATTTTTTCACTTGGAACAAAACTATTGCCCTATGCCACTTCAGCAGTATCAAAAGCGGCGCCAGCCTTGGCAACAGGTGCTCTTTCAGCTCTTGGAAGTCTTGGTGTTGATAAATTATTTGGAAGGGGACAAAGGGGTGGATTCATGATTCCAAACAAAAACTTATCCCAACTATTGGATTACAGAAATCTGTTGAATATGAGACAAATGGCTGATCTTGTTCAAAAAATGCAGTATGGTGGAGATCTTGTCATCAAACCAACAAAAGCTCAATCTGGTGGTTTTCTTGGAACACTTTTGGCAAGTATTGGAATTCCTCTGCTAATGAAGGCCTTGACTGGAAAAGGTACGCAAATCGAACCAACACAATCACATTCAAGAAAGCGTAGGGATACTTATGTTCCAAATGTGATCAAAAAAAGTAAAAGTGGTGGACTTGTGATTCCTTGGAGATCACCCCCAGTTGTTGGCAATTGGGATGACATGATCGGTTATGGAATTAAAAAAAAAAGGCCCACAAAAAGGAAGATAGGAAAAGGACTTCTATTGGGAAAAAACAGCCCATTCAATTTAATCCCAATTCTGGGAACAATTCTTTAAAGTTCATCAATAAACCACTCTCAAACTTTGATTTATTGGATTGGGTGAAACAACTAAATATAAAACATTTCAGAGGTGTTTTCAGTAGGGACAATTTACCGAAGCAAATAAAAAACAAAGAGTGTGGGATAGTAAATCTTGACCCACAGATTGGACCAGGAACTCATTGGGTTTGTTATAGAAATATTGGTGGACCATACTGTGAATACTTTGACTCTTTCGGTTTGGCAATGCCCACTGAGGTACAAAAATACATGATGACAAGTGGAAAAAAACTTGAATACTCTGGTGATGAGATACAAGAAAGGGATTCAGTCTTGTGTGGATATTGGTGTTTATACTATCTTCTTGAAAGACAAAATGGAACATCTATTCTTGATACAATACACAATTCACAATTCAATCCAATGGATACAAGAGTCAACCATAGATTCATCATAGACTATTTTGAAAATATCTAACACACTTATATATGCAATCATATTGTGTTAAACAAAAGAAATACACCAAATGTGTACCAGGAAGTGAAAGATATCAAATGACAAAAAATGGGCGAACAATGATGAAATGCACTTGTGCTGAATGTGGTATAACAAAGACTAAATTCATCAAAGCCAACCAATCAGGTGGGGCTTCAAGATCGACTATCAGAAGAATTCAAAACAGAGGTCCTTCAGCTGTGGATAAAGCTGCATACATATTATCCAATTTTGTGACTCCAGCACCCAGCACTTGCGGGCCAGGCTGTCAAGGGTGTAAAAGACAACATCGATCTTTATCGCAGAAATTAGATAAAAAAATAAAATATAATATAGTAAATATGGAAACATACTGTTTCAGACAGAAGAAATTAACTAAATTCGTAATTAGAATCGACGGTAGTTTTGAAACAATAACAACAAGAAAGGGATTGATATTTATGAAGGCCATATGCACTGAATGTGGAAGTAGAAGAATGTTAAATATTGCAAAGACCGATTTTGTAAATTTTGATGTACCCAACCCCGCGATGATCACAGATTAATCATAAAGTGGCCCAAAACTCCGGAGCCTTGGGGTTGAATTGTCTGAACAATATATATGTTGAGCAAAATGGTTGAAGTCAATGTGAAGCTTTCAGAAGGACAAAAAAACAAAATATTAAAAGCAGCACCAAATAAAACCATCATGTTGAATTTCAAAAAAGATTGTCTTGAAGGCCCTGACAAACTTCTTGTTGGCAGAATCACCAGTTTGATGATCAATGACAGAAAAAACAAAAGAGGCTTGATGATCAAAATATTTCCGAGGGATAAAATTGAAGAAAGAGAAGATGGGTTTTATCTAATATATCCATAATAATGAATAGAATAATTGAAATACTTAAAAATATTCTAGGATTGAGTGAACAAACAATCGAACCCATAAAGAAATTTATTTTCATAAGACTGGAAAATGGTGTTTTACTTCTCTGTGAAGTTGAGACAACGGTTATTGAACAAGATGTTGAAATGTTTGATGAGACTTTTATCTAATGTAATAACATATGAAATCATATTGCGTCAAACAGAAGAAAGTAACTGAGTGTGTACCAGGAAGTGAAAGACATCAAAAGACAAAAAATGGACGAACAATTATGAAATGTACTTGTGCTGAATGTGGTATAACAAAGACCAAATTTGTTAAGAAACAGGGAAACTGATTGGCCCGTCTGAAGGGGCGGGCGTTTTAACAACTGGATTGGATCTTGCTGGAATGACCATGAAGGATTTAATTATTCCAAAAGCAATAGATGCCGGCAGATATTATGCAAGTGAAGCTTTGAGAAACCCAAAGATTCAAAAGCAATTGATTGATAAAGGTCTTTCCCTTGTTAAACCAGCAATCAGTTCTGTTGGTCAAAAAGCTTTATTTGATCTTGGCACAAAAATACGCCCAAAGCGTGCTGACAAGAGACAAGCCCACAAAACGGATATCAAGGGCATTGATTACACACGTGGGGGTTCATTAATTGATAGTGCAATAAAATCAGGTGTAGTAGGGTCTCCATGGCAAGTGGATTTGAAAAAAGCCGCAGAATTAGTAACAGACCCAAATCTTTTTAAATTTCCAAATCCCAGTGAAATTAAAGATGCAAAGGAAAGAGTGAAGGTGTACAAACAATTGTATGAAATCGCCAAAAATAGAGGGTACAAAAAATCTTATAATTCTTTCATTTTAGAATCAGGTTTTGGATCTAAACCAACATTTACAATTCCAATTAAATTCGGATCTGGTTGGGGTGACAAGGTTTTCGACACAAGTATGTTGAAATATGGAGTATTGGTACCTAAACCGTTCACTGATCCTAAATTCATGAAAGCATTTGGGAAAGCTATTAAGGGAAAAGACAACAAAGGTTGGACTTCTTATGGTCAAATTATTGCTGATACTGCCAAGAATTATTATGGTGGAGCAGTAGACATCCACAAAGCCATTGGAAAATTACCAAAACCAAAATCAGGTTGGACACCTGGAAATTACAAATACATGGGACCTTACAATCCTTTGCATAAACAGTTGGAATATGATAAAAACACAGGTGAGGTCCTAAAATGGAATGTCCAACCTTATAACAAAGTGGATGAAATAGCAGCTTACCACGACATTTGTTATGACATGGGAAAAAACAAAGGAGACTGTGACAGAAGAATGATTCAGTCACTTGATATGATACCATATGGTGAAATGCCAAAATGGGGTCAAACAGCTAGATTCTTAATTAATACAAAACAAAAATTAGGACTCGGTGTTCCAAAAAACGGAAAAAGCCGTCGAGTGAAGAAAACTGGCAAGAAAAATTAGCAGATGAATTACATACACCCATAAAACGCAATTTCACTCGGCGGCGTGTAATCACAAATCATATTGATGAAATATGGGCAAGTGATCTAGTTGAAATGCAACAGTTCAGTAAATGGAATAAAGGTTATCGATATCTTCTTATGGTTATTGATGTCTTCAGCAAATATGGTTGGATTGTCCCATTGAAGGATAAGAAAGGTGAAAGTGTTGCTGAAGCATTTAAATCAATATTCAAGGAAGGCAGAAAACCAGAGTATATATGGGTTGATAAGGGCAAAGAGTTCTATAACAAACATGTGAAAGACCTATTAGAGAAAAATGGGATACATATGTACTCAACTGAGAATGAAGAGAAGTCATCAGTAGTTGAAAGATGGAATAGGACAATTAAATCCAAAATGTGGAAACAGTTCACAGTTCAAGGTAATACAATGTATCTCGATATGCTCCCAAAACTAGTAAAACAGTACAACAACACAAAACATTCAAGCATAAAGATGGCACCTACAGAAGCTAGTAAAAAAGGAATGAAGGAATAGTGTATTTCAATCTATATGGTGACACGAAGCAAGTAACATCTAAACCAAAATTCAAGGTTGGTGACAAGGTCCGAATTAGTAAATACAAAAGAAAGACTTTCGACAAGGGATATACACCAAATTGGACAGAAGAAGTGTTCACAGTTGATAAGATCCAATATACTAATCCAATAACATACAAACTAAAAGATCTCAGAGGTGAAGATATTCAAGGGAGTTTTTATGAACCTGAGTTGTTAAAGGCTAAACAAGAGGTATTTAGAATTGATAAAGTCATTAGGAGAGATTATAAAAAGAAGAAAGCTTTGGTGAAGTGGAAGGGGTACAGTGATGATTTTAATAGCTGGATACCGTTCAAGGATTTAAATATTATCTAACATATATTATATCAAACGATACAGTATATACTGTTTATTTGCTATTCGATAGCCAAAAATATGATTGTTTCTGACTACTTAAAAAAATTTATAGAAAACATTTAAAAATATATAGCTATAATATATTGTAATGAAAAAAGAAAAAGAAAATATTGAAGGTCAAAAGCCAAAAAGAGGTCGTGGGAGGCCTAGAATTTATACTGAGGAAGAATTAAGAAAGAAAAAAACAGCTTGGATGTTGAACAGAGAATGGTACTGTGATGTATGTAATAATGGCAAAAATTATTCATTAGCCGGTAAATCGTGTCACTTGAGAACAAAAAACACATCAAAAATCAAGGGTTTGGTGTTGATGGGATTAATACAAAAATACTCATTCTAATGATTGGAGAAAATGGAAATGATAATTCGCACAATAAAATCATCATTAAAAAAATTAAAATATAATACAGTTCAAAGGATTCATAAAATGGATCACTTGAATTGATCATACTTAAACGCACACTTGAAGATCATTTAAAAAAATATCTATAGATTATATATATAGATGAAATTAAAAATATCCAATGATATAAATATGGACAAGAATAGTCTAAAGAAACTCAGCAAATCTCAACTAATTGAATTGCTATTAAAGCAAGAGAAGAAGAAGCCCAAAATCATTGTAGTAGATGATACCAAACCAACGCCTGCCCCAAGGACTATGAAACAAAGGACAATGAAACCAACACCAGCACCACGAAAAAGTGTAAAACAAATGGTACAAGATTATGAAAACAACATTATTCTTCCACCAATGGAGTTCAGGGACAAACCTGTGGCTGCTCCAAGGACCAAAAAACTGACACCAACATCAGCACCCAGAACTAAGATAGAGCAAGTTGATAAAGCTCTGAAGGGCTTCACAAAGTCTTATGAAGTAAGTATCAAAAATGACAAAGACCCAACTACAACTACAAAACACAAGAATGGCAATCGAAACACACATTAAAAAATTATTAAACGAAATGAAAGGACTGAAATTCGTTGAAACACTGAAGGTAACCTTCACAAAAATATCAGATGGAGAAATAGTGTTAAAAAACTGCATATTTCAACAGTATAGCTCAAACAATTGTGAATAATCTGGAAGTTATTGAAACACTTGAAATGTCACAAAAGCAAATATTAAATAAAATAGCCAAATGGGTTTCTGAGGGGTCTGGTTGGACAATCGAATCTGTTGATAGTCATTACCTCAATGTGGTGAAATATGAACCAATGAGAGGTTCTTCATACATAAAACTACCAGCAGAATTACGAAATAGCGCCAAAGGTTTAATTAACTTGAAAAATGAGGATAATGAATGTTTCCGATGGTGTCACATCAGACACTTGAACCCACAAGAGAAATACCCACAGAGGATTAAAAAATCAGACAAACAATACATTGAAAAATTGGATTATACAGGGATTGAATTCCCAGTAACCACAAAGCAGTACAATAAAATAGAAAAGCAAAATGAGATCAACATTAATGTTTTCGGTTATGAGGACAAACAACCATATCCAATTTATGTCTCAAAAGAAAAGAACAAAGATCACATGAATCTGCTTCTTGTGACAGAAAATGAAAAAAGGCATTATGTGCTGATCAAAGATTTCAACAAGTTAATGTACAATCAAACAAAACACAAAGAAAGAAAACACTTTTGCATGCATTGTTTGCAGTGTTTCAGCTCTGAAAGGGTGTTGAATGATCACAAGGACAACTGCATACAAGTGAATGGCACACAAGCGATAAAAATGCCAAACAAAAATAACAACACACTAAAATTCAACAACTTCCATAAACAACTGCCTGTACCATTTGTAATCTACGCTGACTTCGAGGCTATAACAGAAAAGATATCCGGTTGTCAACCCAATAATGATAAATCATACACAGAGGTTTATCAGAAGCATACAGACTGTAGTTATGGATATAAGGTCGTTTGTTGTTATGATGATAAACACACCAAACCAATACAAATTTACAGAGGTGAAAAAGCCGTTTACAAATTTATGGAAGCCATGCTGGAGGAAGTCAAATATTGTAAGAAGGTTATGAAAAAAGAATTCAATAAACCATTGAGAATGGCGAAAGAAGATGAAGAAGAATTCCAAAAAGCTGAAGAATGCCACATTTGCAATAAAAAATATACTGATAAAGATATTCGAGTTCGAGATCATTGCCATATCACTGGTAAATACAGAGGCTCTACCCATCAAGAATGTAATCTGAAACTAAGAGTAAGCCCAGAAGAAATAAAAATACCAGTCATTTTCCACAATCTGAGAGGTTATGACAGTCATTTCATAATGCAAGAGATTGGAGCCATTGTAAAGAAATGTACTTACAAAAATAAGAAAGGTAAAGACTGTCAAATGGCAATCAATGCCATACCCAACAACATGGAGAAGTATATGGCTTTCATGCTTGGTAATCACCTCACATTCATCGATAGTTTCCAATTTATGAGCTCTAGTTTGGAAAAACTAGTTTGTAATCTACCAAAAAGAGGTTTTAAAATACACCTCTCAAGAGTTCAAAGGTAATGATCTTGATTTAATGTCTCAAAAAGGAGTTTATCCATACGACTTCATGGATAGCTTTGATAAATTCAATGAAAAGCTACCACCGAAAGAAAAATTTTACAGCATATTAAATGATGAACATATATCAGACGAAGACTATACACACGCCAAGAATGTGTGGAATACATTCTCTCTCAAAAATATGGGTGAGTATCATGATCTGTACCTTAAATCAGACATCCTTCTGTTAGCTGATGTATTCGAAAACTTCAGGAAAACGTGTCTTGAATACTACAAACTTGACCCCTGTCATTATTTCACTAGCCCAGGACTATCTTGGGATGCTATGCTGAAAATGACTGATATTACATTAGAATTGATGACTGACATTGACATGTTTTCAGTTTATTGAAAAAGGTCTTAGAGGTGGAATCAGCTATATTGCCAACAGTTATGGACAAGCAAACAATAAATACATGAAAGAGTACGATGAGAAGGCGCCCTCGAAGTACATCATGTATCTCGATGCTAATAATTTGTATGGTTGGGCAATGAGTCAATATTTACAACCGGTAGATTCAAATGGTTGACTGAAAAGCAGATCAATAAATTAAACCTAGCAAAGTACCAAGAAGATAGCAACAAGATTTGATACTTGAAGTTGACATGAAATATCCAAAGAGTTGCACAACCTTCATAATGACTACCCGCTGGGACCGAAAAAGGTCAAAGTAGCTGAAAGTATGTTGTCTGGGTATTGTAAAAACATCGCGAAGAAATATAAAATATCAACTGGTTTAGTTCATAAATTGATACCAACATTAAGCAACAAAGAAAAGTATGTACTACACTATAGGAACCTTCAATTATACACTGATCTCGGTTTGAAAATAACCAAAATTCATCGAGTTTTAGAATTCAATCAAACCCCTTGGCTCAGACAGTATATTGATTTCAATACACAGAAAAGAACTAATGCCAAAAATGCCTTTGAGAAAGACTTCTTCAAACTCATGAACAATTCAGTCTTCGGAAAAACGATGGAAAATATCAGAAAGCGAGTAGACGTCAGATTAGTCACCGATGAAAAGAAACTATTGAAAATGGCTGCTAAACCAACATATGTCAGCAGTAAGATATTCAATCAAAACCTTGTAGCTGTTCATAAGATTAAAGAAACACTTACCCTTAACAGGCCGGCATATGTGGGTATGTGCATCTTGGATCTAAGCAAGACGTTAATGTATGATTTTCATTATAACTACATCAAAAATAAATACAATAACAAAGCCAAATTACTATTCACAGACACAGACAGCTTGACCTATGAAATCGAAACTGAAGACGCCTATAGAAATTTCTGGAACGACAAAGATAAATTCGATAACAGCGACTACCCTGAAAGCTCACCGTATTTTAATAAGTCAAATAAAAAAGTAATTGGTAAATTCAAAGATGAAGCTGCAGGAGTTCCCGTTTGTGAATTTATCGGTCTACGATCGAAAATGTATAGCTATATGAAAGACAACCAAAAAGGTGGAAAAACAGCCAAAGGAATCAAAAAGAACGTCATCAAAAAGAACATTCAACATGAAAATTACAAAGAGGTTCTATTCAATAACAAGCAAATGTATCATACAATGAAAACAATCCGAAGCAATAACCATCAACTTGGAAGCTATGAGCTTAATAAAGTGTCATTATCTTGCTTCGATGACAAGCGGTATATTCACGATAATGGCGTGACAAGCTATGCATATGGACATTATAAAATCTAAAAAATAGTTGGCTGTTGCTGAAATGTGTAAACTTTCCTTATCCATGTTAGAAAAGGGTGAATGTGTTTCTTACGCGTAAGAATAAAGTAACAACAATTTATCATGGAAGAAATTGATTGGTTGAAAAAATCATACGACCGTCTCGTGATCTGAAACAATAGGATATACCATGACTCATTCCCTGTGTTTCCGAGAAAGTCACGCTTGGTGATTTTTCCGAGAAAGTCACGCATTTTTAATAAACTATAGATTCCAAAATACGAGATCAAAATGTTGAAACCGTTAAATGTAAAAAATAATCTGGTACCCCCAAGTACTATACTACTGATGCTCTAACCAACTGAGCTATGAAGCCACTGACGTTGGGAGCAGGTCAATTGTGGGTTCATATGTTCCCGTGAAAGAAATGAGTGTGAATGATATATGAAATGAATCATATATGGACTGCGGAAATGAAATCAAGTGAAGAATGATCCTCGCAGTTGTGAACGCAATTTATGCAATTGCGAAAAGAAGCCTCAAAAAAAAAATTCAGGACTTTAACGGGGTTTGAACCCGTGACCTCGCGATTACCGGTGCGATGCTCTAACCAACTGAGCTATGAAGCCACTGACTTTGGGAGCAGGTCAATTGTGGGTTCATATGTTCCCGTGAAAGAAAGTGTTATTCCGCAGTTCATATATGATTCATTTCATATATCATTCACACTCATTTCTTTCACGGGAACATATGAACCCACAATTGACCTGCTCCCAACGTCAGTGGCTTCATAGCTCAGTTGGTTAGAGCATCGCACCGGTAATCGCGAGGTCACGGGTTCAAACCCCGTTGAAGTCCTGAATTTTTTTTTTTTTCAGGCTTCTTTTCGCAATTGCATAAATTGCGTTCACAACTGCGAGGATCATTCTTCACTTGATTTCATTTCCGCAGTTCATATATGATTCATTTCATATATCATTCACAAATAAAATACTGATCAGTGGTGCAGCCTTTTAACTTTATGTATAATTCATGTAATGAGTTTATGACAGCATCAGCATAATTTTTATTAACCAAGTTGTGTTAACTGTCATGCACATGTATCACAATAGATGTGCTACTGCATAACAGTAGAAAGACATGGTTTCAAGTGTTATTCTGAAGTAAACCTAAACTTATAGTAAAAAAAATTGTTCAAGTTTGGCACAGCTGTGGTGCAATGTTTGAAATCAGTAATAAGCTATTCTAGTTATCATAATAAAATAATGGTAAAAAAACAGGGATGAAAAATAAAGCTACTAATTAAAGAAGTTATTTTCTTTTGCTTTTGTTCTTTTCTTCAACAAGGGCTACATTCTGTCCAGCATATTTTATGCTCTGTTAGTAACAAGTTGAATTTACATTTACATAAGTGTCATCAGACATTACATGATTGCCAGACCAGCAAATAAAATTCATCAGCCTGCATTCAAAAATAGACAATGTGTTTCTTCATGTTTCTGGCTTCGTATTTTTAATGGAGATATGTTTGCAAAATATAATAACATAAAAAGCCAGAAAAATGGAAAACCAGAATTCAGAACACTTCAATGTAATTGTGCTTCGCAAAATCCATCACTCTCCAAAAACTGTATTATGCAATTAACCCAACACAACATTTTCTAGCATTCATGAACTCATTACATGTAATTCAATGAACTTAATAATGCACTTTCAGCTATCAAAAAAATCAATCATTATTTTATCAACTACCAGTCTGTGCAAAAGGCACACGTAAGTTCACTTTATAATGGCATTTTTAGTTTATCCAATTATGTTGCTTGTACACATACTAAAGTACTTCAGGACTGTGACAATGAAAAAAGGAAAGTTAATTTTGTGAGATGCCCTCATTGCATTGAGACTAAAAAAATGTATGAACTTGTACTTCAATTGTAACCCACAGATGACAGATCTAGATCCACAAACCCTTTTTGTGGTAGCACTACCAACTCCCAGCAAGACAGCATTCATTTTCTTGACGAGAGATCTCACAACATCTGATGTTCATAAGTATACCATAAGCTGTAGCCCATGAAATAATATGTCTCCCATCATTTCCATTCACCTAATAACGTCCCACAGAGTTGTTTACGAACAAATGTTGCAGGGTGGGACCTATGATTATCATCCTTATATCCAAGAAGACTAGATCAGAAAGCCTAACATTTGCACATCATTACAAAGACCCTAAGTGTTGTCCAACCGGGATTTGAACCTGCGGCCTCCCACTCACCTGACTAATGCCTCATCCCATTGGGCTAGCCAGGTGGTCAGTGGTTCAACCTCTAGGTAAGTATTCAAGATACTCTACTTACACCATGAGTTCAAGCCTCCAAGTCTCCAGATATGGTTTTAAAAGTTAATAACCTCAAACAGTGTCATAATTTATAATTACCAATTCTGTCAATTAAGCATTAACATATCAATCTGCAGAATATTTAACTCAACCATCAGAACAATGCATGAACGTAAATCGTTTTATTCCAGTTCCTTAGTTTTAAGACATGTACAATCAAGAACACCAAAACAATGAACAAACCTTACTATTGCGTAGCCAATGCAGTCTTTGCCAAAATCAACATTGCTTTATTTTGCTAGGGAGGTTCAGGTTTTCTTATTGACTCTGGCAAGATCCTCACTTCCACGTTTTGGCGAGACTTTGCCGGACTACAGACGCGCGTTCTGTTCCGTCGTTTTTTTCCTTGTTTGGCTTCTCGCTGATTGTGGATGGATGCACTTTCTGTCGCCTTCTTTCCTCTCGTTATCCTTAATGACGTTTGAAATGTTTAACGCTATTGTGACAAGCTGCGCAAATTTGTTTTGGAAACCCATCGTCCTCCGTGAAAGCTAGACCTGTTACATTCTCAAAAATTATTGAAAGGTTTTCTTTCTTTGAATTTTCTCCAAACAAATCAATCGGACGACTCGAAAAGGTTGAATTGCAGTATTTGCAAACGTACCGGCGATCTAAAGCTTTCGATAAAACCTTGACAGGAGTATTCCCCGCCAATTGCTCCGCCATATTTGTTTACGAAGCAACTTCCGGCTCAACTGCCCATGCTCGAACTTCTAGCCAATGAAAAAAATTCAAAAAAATGGATTATTGGCGCTGGCCAAAAGACACGTGGGCTCTGGAATGAGATTGGAACACAAATGACTGAAAATAAAATATTATTTTAAAGTTCTGTCAGTGCTTGATTTTGCTGTTGTTCAAAAGTTTATCGATACAAGGTTGATTGAACTTGTATTTCCTGTTGTTTTGGCTTTTTTTTTAATACATTTGTATTTGTGAATGATATATGAAATGAATCATATATGAACTGCGGAAATGAAATCAAATGAAGAATGATCCTCGCAGTTATGAACGCAATTTATGCAGTTGCGAAAAGAAGCCTGAAAAAAATTCAGGACTTCAACGGGGTTTGAACCCGTGACCTCGCGATTACCGGTGCGATGCTCTAACCAACTGAGCTATGAAGCCACTGACGTTGGGAGCAGGTCAATTGTGGGTTCATGTTCCCGTGAAAGAAATAGCTCATAGCCCAGTTGGTTAGAGCATCGTACCGGTAATCGCGAGGTCACGGGTTCAAACCCCGTTGAAGTCCTGAATTTTTTTCAGGCTTCTTTTCGCAATTGCATAAATTGCGTTCACAACTGTGAAGATCATTCTTCCTTTGACATTTCTATTTGTAAAAACAAGCTCATTTATTCACTCGTTCAGTAGTAATTGTATGTATCTTTGCATGCAATAACTTGAATAAATATACCGTTTATTAATTTTTCTACGTTACTTGTGTTATCTCGATCTGATACTTCCTCGCTGCTTTTCCGCTGAGAAGGATGTTGGGCTATATGAACACTTTCATGCACGAAATCCGGCGTAAAATGACGATCTTAGAAGGGAGAAAGCGAATCGCCACAACAAATAGTGACAACCGTTGCAGAATCGTTGACTTCAAATTCTCACCCAGGAATACGAGTCGTCTAATTACATTGCAAACAGCAAGTTAGCTTCATATTTTCTCTATTTACCTGTTTTCGTCTGCCATTTTGAATGTTTTTTTGCGGATAAGCGCTGTACACTGGTTCCCAGACTCCCTTTCCCGGTTCCCCGTTCCTTCTATTAGTAACATCCTGTATGCTAGTGAGGCCTCAAGTTGCAAAGTAAAAGCGTTGGCCAAGACGCGGTTGATAATTTGTCTCACGACTACTTTGCCAGTTTCTTTCTCAGTTTAGCAATACAAGTACTGTTACTCATACAGGACTTCTGCTAGGTAAGTAAGGAGTATTTATTCTGACGTGAAGTCTTCATCAAATGAGAGAAAACCATACGTGATTAAAGTTGAAAACGCTGGGAAAACTGTTGTAAGTTGCATTGTATTCGCTCCCCCGTTTAACATTCCTGTAAGAAGATGCATCTCTTGTGAAGCGGTGACGAGGCAACAAAACCAAAACACAACAATAGACGCACTTACTACGTCAAAAAATTTATTAAAAAGGAACTTGCAGAATAAAAACTCGTGGAAATATACAATCCTATTCAATATTAAATAACTTAGTGTAAATACTCTTAAGCCTTTCTGTAATTCCAACGATCAATCTCAATATAAAGCAATTCTATACAGTATATTAGCAACTCATTCTAGGGTCCTGTTCATGAGTTTAACGCAATCCCAGTCCTATGTTTACTCCATTGCAGAGTTACAAGTAATATTTAACAGGTACTGCATTCCCCCTAAGCGGTAAAACGACTCTTAAAGACATTTTTAATGACCTCCAGTCCAGTTTTGAACGCATTAGTAACATTTTGATAACAACAAAACATACTTTAGTTTATTTAGCCCCTTGACACCTTTAAACTGTAATAGTTTAGCTTTTCTTTTCCCCTTTTATAGCTCTCACACACTTCTAAAACATGTAACGCTAAAAGTATAATACGTGTAATAAAGATTGTTGTTGTTGTAACTCCAGCATACGGGAACTACCTATGATTTGTATTTCAAAACATTTGGAGCATGGAGTATGCCGAAAAGTGCACTTAAAAATAACAGTCATCTTCAGACCCTCCACCAAAAATGGACTCGGATTTTGACGGACAGCCTAAAGTGGTTTTATTTTTACAGTGAGAGATTGTCAATCTTCTACTTGATTTACAATTTCCGCAAACATTTTTTCAGTGGAAGTTTTTAATGCAGTATGCTATGAATTCATGCACGCAGTTGTTCTTGGACAAAGCCATCTTATGGCAAAACCGAATTGTTCTTTTTAAATAGAAATAAATTCCGCTACAAAACATTTCCAATAATAAATATTGCAATATAAATAACAACCATATAAATACTAGAAACTGGACAGCCTAGAAAAAGCTATAGTGAAATACGACAGCTTACAACTTGAGGTTTTTAGCTATGCCCGATTAAAATAGCTGTCTTCTGTCTGCACGAAACAAGAAAATAAATAACATGGCGAGGTAAAGATCAGTCTCAAATTCTGTCCACTGGTTTCACAAGGACAATTTGCCATGCTGTTTACGAACGTTCTATAGTAAAAGTGATGTCACACAGTGCATTCTTAAGGCACATTGTTCTGTTTAAAATTGTTATCATGTAACATCGCGCGGACAGCTTCCAGTAAAGCAATTTGTTGCGGCAATGTATTGCAAGTTTGTCTTCAAACATTGCAAAACGTTGAGCGCGTTACGCTGCGTTTAAGTGTCGTTCAACATTTTCCCGTTTAACATCATCATAAAAACAATTCTTGAATTTTTTTTTTCCTTGTCTTGTGTTCAACTTCAACAACAGTTGAAAAATCTGTGCGGGACACACCACTCCAACAACAAAATTCCCTGCAATGGCGTTTTAAAGACTCGTATAGTTTGGATAAAGGATCTTCTTTGCGATCTTTACCGAAACAGAGGCTCTCGTTTCGAATCGCGAAAACTACAAAATTGCAAATGCTGCTGTTTGTGAAAAAGACTTGAGTACAAAATCGATGCCGGAGCAAAATATTAAAAATATTAAAATCACTTCTAATTCTCCAAGAAAACAATTCACAACCCTGCTTTGTGTATTCCAGTCAATAATGTCTCTCTTTCGAACTTATGAAAGTATGTCCTTTGAGCACGCCTATTCATGATTTAAATTTCTCCAGCTGTGGATTTGAATGTGCTAAAACAAACACCAGATCTGTTTGCTGCAGAATAAAATTGTACGGTGGACAGCAGATCACATATCGCTTGGCTGACGGTATACCAACATGTTTCTGACTGTCTCGGAAACGATACACACCCAGGCAGATCGTGGATGAGGTCCGCAAGGCGTGCAAAAACATATCACCAAACTTGCCTCCATCCTGATGTAAACACAAAAATAGAGGAAAATAAATCAATCATGAAACCTGAAAAGGAGTACCAGCATTATACAGACAAAAGGTGATCATGAAAAAGTCGTCGTTCACTTAAAATAAGCAACAAAGCAAAGTCACGCTTAACCCTTATACCACTACAAAGTATCCCTTGTTTTGAGGGGAGTTGGTCTGAAGTTTCTCAATTATTATTATTATTATTTTTGGACAAAACAGCTTACCCCATACTGTGCCAACGGTCCATCAAACAATGAAATTTGCACAATTTTACATCGACTCCTGGTGTCTGCTGTTTGTTTAGCGTCCAGTCCCCCCTTCAGCTCATCACCCTCAGCAATGTGTTCTTCCAAAAACTGATTCACTCCACCGGTCACCAGATTCCGAACCAAGGTTAAAATGTCCGGGTTGAAGTATGTCTGTGAAGGAACAACAGAAATGCGTCCAGAATTTAACTTAAAATAGAGTACTTCATTTCATCAGGGATGACACTGTTTAAACGAAAAATAATTTTAGACGTTCTCCACGATAGAGACGAAAATTTCCTGAACGTCTACTCAGATATCTTTTTTTGGCTATAACCGGTTTTGGTGCTAAAACAAAAAAAGACATGATGGACAGAAAAAAAAATAGAATTGATGCCATGGCAGTAAGTGGCAATGGAGCTGCAAGTATGATTTAAGCATAACTCACCGCACTCATAAGCGAGTCCAGCATGGACACTGTAAAGGCTGTTCCACAGGCAAACGGCTGAGTCAGGTAAAGGTCTTGATCTTCATCATCATCATCATCTATATCCAGGTACTGCACATTCTGATCAAAGGCTGAACACAAATAAAATAATGGAGACTGCTTGTGTTTCCCTATTTTGTCATGTAATAACTTTGTTTCTGAGAGAGCATATTCTGGAAAGAGCAGATGACTACTGAGAGGACATCATAGGAGAACAAAAGACAACGAGACAGAGAGCGCCGGTATCTTCTTATTACTTTCCAGTAACAGACTGCATGTTGTCGATAGGTGAATCGACTTGGTTCAATTGCTATGGTTCACTTGCTGAGAGAAGGTTGATTTTAATCATTGAGGAAATATCACAATGTTATTCGTTGGAAACAAACTACTGGTTTCATATTCACTAGCTGACTACTCTTTCATGGAAAGCTTCGCTTCACAGTGTCGTTTTAGGCCTTTGGTTTCCGGGATCAGGTTACCGTGTTTTCTTCTTAAAGAAAAACCCGTACATTGTCAGCTGTAACTTAAAATTAAGGGATTTGTACTTACAATACTTAAAAAGACGCTGGAGAGTACAGACTTGTTTTCGATTATCTTATTTCTTAAACCTTAAAAAAATTGACTATATACTTAGAGTCAGACCCCTAAAATGTCAATGTTGGTCACCCTGCAAATTTCCCCATTATCCTCCAACATCCTATAGTTTAGTGATAAATAGATCACATTATCTCATGGCTCGAAAGCGCCTGCTGCTGTATTAAGTAGCAATACACACCAACTTCCGTGATTATAGGAATGTTGCACCCATAAGCTGAACCTCTTCTCTCCACGACTGGTCCCTCAGTAAACTCGAGCCCCGGCGCAAAAGCCTTCCTTGCACTTTCACTCAACATCCCAACTGCATCATCAAACGACATTGCTTTCAGGTTCAGTGACGCCAAAATCGATTCCTTGTCGGCAAGCTTCGGGTCGTCGGCTTTGCTGGCGGTAGAAGGCGATAAAAAAACGACCATGTCTGCTAAGTTGGCATTTACAGCTCGGAGATCCGCGCGACAAAACGGCGAGCCCTGTAACGTGCCAGAAAAAGAAAGACTTCTCATTTGACGTATGCCTCATTTCCCGAAAGCTGTTTTTTCCTCTGGCAGGGCCTCTCATTAAAAAACAAAAAGTCCAATATGAAAACTCCACAAATGATTAAGTAAATAAAAAACAGCAACTTACCGGTAGAACATACACATCTTCAAAATTACACAGCTGATGCCACTGAAACATAAACATCATGAAAGCTTTAATCTCCTTAAAGTTATTCCATATTCAGAAAAAAAAAAGTCTTATTCACTTTGCTCGTCTACCGAAAACTTATTAAGTGTAAAGTACACAAGGGTTTGACCCGCAAGACACCGGGACGAATCAGTTTCATAAAAATTTGATTGTTATCTAAATGGGTAATTTTAAATTACCACCTCTGCTCATACCACTTTTTCATCTCGTTAAAATGAAGCACGTTGCAAACACTTCACTGGTATTTAAAGGACTCATTGCTATGCTTCAATAGAGTTCTTTTCAGCAAAAAAATAAATCAATCAACAAATTTGAAAACGATAGGAAAGCAGATCGTGAGGGTAAAATTATCAGACTCTCATAACTTCCCGACAAGAAATCCGATGGGAACTCAACCCATACATGAAAGGTGCTTTTCACTAAAGCATGGATAGCCTTTCGACTGACAGTAGAATGCTTTGCAAGTTTCAAAATAAACAAAATATGAACAGTATATTATCAAACCTCTTTTCCATGTACTCTTTATTTCCAAGAAACACAATCTTCTTCAGCTCTGTTTGTAGCAGGTTACTGGCTCTCAGTGGTATCACCTATGAAGAATGTTCCCACTTAAGTTAAATCCTCACTCTGGATTACTTCACGCTTATACTAGCGCAACACATACATATATTTCCACTGCTGAGAAGGCAGAGGGAACCCGAAGCGCAAATGTACTTGGTGCCTGGAAATTTGTAGCAGAGTTCCGCGTGCGCACCTGGGTGAGAAAAAATATTTTATGGAATAGTGCTACTCGCCAGTAAACTGGGGAATTGTTGTCGTGTGTGCTACTCAACAACATGCACACTTGTATAAATGCCAGTAAAAAACTAATTTTTAAATGTGGAGCTCCACTTTTAGGCTTGGGTTCATGTATACATTAATCAGTAATTTAACATGAACACTTGAAATTCTTTTTCCCTCCGCAAAAATAGCGAACACTTCAAGCCACTTTCCACTCTTTCCTTAACAGAAGAGCGAAATGCTCAGAAATTCGACAAATTGTCAACAACTTTCCATTTAGAGAAAAACAACTATGGACAAAAGGGTAGGCGCGAGGAGTCAGTCATACCAGGTAAAAATCGCAACTTTGCACATTAGATATAAACTGGAATAAGCTTTTCCCTTTTCATGTGTCATGAATTTTATTGCAAAACTTCTGAGCTCAACTCACCAATGGTCTTAATCCCACTAAAGGGGAGTACTTCTCATTGAAAATGCAAACAAGAATGTGTTGGGAGAAAGTTATCTTCATTGCTTCCTCTCGCGTCTGCCGAAAGAAACGAAACGAAAAGGTAATAAATGAGAAGCATGCTAGAAACACGCACGGGTTTCCACCAACCCCGTTCTCTTGCCATTGTCTTCTTCCCTCATTTTTTTATCCAACCAGAGAGAGGGGAGCACCTGTGAACAAGTTCTGTTCCATCAATCCGAATTACTCCTCACTGACCGTAGACTGTGGCACTTTCTTTTCAAACTATGGTAGTTTTCTTTTGACCATACACGAGTCTTTAGTGTGAAAGCTAAAACACCAGTTGTTTAGTGGACAATAACCGGGAGTTAAGTCGGGTGAAATATGAGTCGGAAGGACTTCCGGGAAGTCTTGTTATAAAATACACCCGGCACCATCGTCAGGGAGGGCAGAAATGTCGTCCATTGGAGTCCACTAGAGACGCATCGTCAATAACTATAGTCCAATCGACTTCACAGTCTTCATATATTGATAAACAAAGATTTGCACAATAAGCCACAATGGATCCAGTGGAGTCCAGTGGACGACATCTTCAACTTATTACCTTACAACACATACGGGATTTTTCCTCTGTCTCTCATGAAGAGAAGTCTGTTGGCGGTTGATGCCCTCATTGGTAACCAAGCTTTTCGTAATGGACGATGTCATATCTGCTCTAATTTAGGCCTGGACTAGATCAAAACTGTGCTGATTATAACACGAAATCAGGCCTAGATGATTGGATTCACGCTTAGGTCAGGGATATACATGGGGATAGGGTTAGGTTCACCGATTATAGATGTAACAGTTAAAGAAAGCAGCACCTTAAAATTAAAAACTTCGGGGTTTGGCCGATCAACGTGGTGGTGTATTCGTGAGGGAGGAATGCTAGAACGTCAGACGTTCCGAGTTTGATCCCAGGTGGTGCGCCGGTGAAGGTAATGATAGTGATGGATGATGGATGATGGTGTTGGCGTTGGTGGTGGTGGTGGTAGTGGTGATGGTGGTGGTGATGGATGATGGTGTTGGTGGTGGTGGTAACGGTGATGGTGATGGTGGTGGCGATGGATCATGGTGATGGTGATGGTAGTGTTAGTGGTGGTGATGATGATGATTATAATGTGCCCAAGTTAGCTTTATTTCAGTGTCACGTTTTCAAACTTTCTTTCTTTGTGCTTCTGCCATAACATACCAGTAACTGATCTTCAAAGCGTGTTGGCTCACACCAGTAGAATGTTCCTGAGATGTCAAAACACGGGTTCTTTCCGCTCACTTGAGACTGCTGTTCTTTCAAACTATGTCACAAAACAGAAACTGTTTCATTAGCAGGCATAGCTAACTGTTTTGCATATATGGATGTTATTTTCTTTCATCTAGTATTTTTAAAAGCAGCCTCCCTAATGAATGAGTATGGCTCCTTACGTGTTAAGCCCAAATCAAACGGACTCGCAAGTTGTCGCAAGTAACCGCAAGCTGAACTTGCGGAGAGACTTGCGTTGGGTGGCCAAACGGTCCCGCGAGTTTCCTCACAAGTACAGGAAAGTCGCAAAAAAAACCCCAACCATTTCAATGGCTACAAGGTTGTTATAACATGAATGGATGTCACTCAACTTGCGTTGACTTGAGTTGGGTGGATAAACGGTGAAAAGCTTGTGTCGACTTGGGTGAAAATTTGATCTCGACCAAAATGAACGCAAGTCCTCGCAAGTTAACGCAAGTGCACGCAGGTCCTGGCCAAACGGAGTCGCAAGTAGACCCACGTTTTCAACTTGCGTCTCCTTGCGAGTCCGTTTGGCCTGGGCTTTAACGTATTACGTATCCTAAATAGAAAGGCGCACACGTGGACACTTTAGGTACAGGTATGTAGAGGTATGTGCAGATGACACAGTGATAAAAAATGCACCAACAGGGGCTATAAAGAATGTTAAGAGCCGAACATCAATGGGAAAGAAGCAAAGCTTGTCTCTTCTTTGCTTCCAAATAAGCCGATGCAAATCGGAACGGAAAACGGTTTGAAATACATCGTTTTGTTTTGGCAATGAGTTGCAACTGTGGCATGTTCATTACAAACATCAATCGTATGCAACCTTCTTCACTGACACGCCCGTGATTTCTTATCAAGAAGTAGGAAACACTCTGATCTTGCAGCTGGAATAGGCTAGTAAGGCCAGGTATTCCAATTCTGCTGTAGCGATGTAGCTGTTGTCAGGTCAGTAGATTCTGATGTTTGAACACAATACTGCCAATAGCGTTCTTGATGTTTCCGTTTAATTTGAAAGTTCTTTTTCCTTTTTAACTCCCTGGATATACTGTTCTCAGCTTGATAGTTTACAGAACCTCTTATGATTGTTTGAAAATATGGTAGGTTTACAGGGAATTTCGCATTCACTGAGGAAAGGTTCGTATTTTGGGCAACGGTCTAAAGGCTTCGGAAAAATTTGGTAGAATGAATATGTGAATGAACATCGCAGGTAAGTAGTGAAAATAAATCCTGAAAAGAAATTCAGGCTTGTACGGGATTCGAGCCCACAACCTCTGCGATACCGGTCCCTTCATCACTAAATTTCAAGTTTAGGATCACTCCTTTATTTTCACTGTTGCTTAAGTAGTGTTCATAACTGCGATGATCACTCACATATTCATTCTTTAATCCGCAGTTCAAAGATATGATTTTCATATATTCATTCTCACAAATTTGGTAGAGCTGATAAATTATCAGAACAGGGGAACAGTGAAGTGTTGGTGAGTTCCCTTCACCACTTAAATTTCAACGTTAGGATCACTCTTTGATATCAGTATTCATGCCCTAGAAAGGAAGGGTATTATTCATCGCTGTTTCTGGGTCAACTGAAATGAACCAAACGAGTGTAAAAGAAAAAACCAAGATAACCATATCGTTCAATGATAAGAAACCTGCTTACAACATAACGAAACAGCTGCATATAGCCGCATCCTTTGTATTTCCTATGTAAATTTTTCTTTGTTTGTCTTTTTATTTGGTATTCTCATTCCTTGTACTATGACTATCTTTTATCATCCTCTAAATAGTGCGCAATAAACCTGACTTGACTTGACTTGACTATCAAAAAAACTGGAATGTGATTACCAAAGCCACCATCGGAAGTGCTCCCGAAACTAAAAGACCTAATGGTCTCTCAACACGACGAATAATTTTCAAGAACTTTCCAGAATTTTAAAGTACTGTTTTAACCATACCGAAGCAACTTACGCTTTGAGCTTGTTAAGGACTTTGTAGGTGCCCACTCTAGATTCTCCAGGACTTTTTTTGGGTAAAGGAGACGGCAGTCTGGCATCCACTGCTCTGACTAGTAAAGAAAAAACATTTCATTAGAGGCTGCAAAACAAGGCTAACAGTAAATAATTACGCTTTCAGTGTAAAGTGTTGCATGGAAAGACAAGACGTTTTAATGATATCCAACTCGATAACTGATAATTAATTACAGCTAATAACAATAATAAAAGTGAAGAGCAAGCTTCAAATGAACGTCAAGAGCTACTTTACATGCCGCTGGATCTCCAAGCATAAAAAACAAGATTTTTCTACTAAACGCATTAACTTGTCATGATGTTTTGGCATCCCCTCTGATTAGGCTAAGTTAATACGTTGGAGCGCTTTTCAATTGAATGTCGTAAAACCAAAACCAAAGCAATAACTCTGACCAATCACAACAGACACAAACAGTGCAATTAACCAATCACAGCTAGAATTACATGAAGCCGGCTCCAGGCGCGGGAAAACGCGTGTGCGCAAGTCACGAAGGACTTTTGGTTTTGTTTCGCATTGGTTGAGAAAGTGGGGCGAGTTTTGTGAACCAATCACAGATCGAAGCAATGCATAAGCAAAGCAACCGTTAACCAGAATTACTTTTGACACTCAATTGAAAACTACTCTATTTTATTTGTACACAGTAATTTGTTTGCCATGTATTATCTGCCGGCTGCTCTTTCAGGAACAAACCAAACAGTATTTCAACAGTTGCCGATTTTTTTGCTGCCCCCTTTGAAGAAACAGCTGTTCTTAAACTCTTTTATTTCAACGTGCTTTTCATAGACGGATTCATTTTCCGAGTGCCAAGCTGCCTCCACAGTCAAGATCGGACTCTTATCAGATTTTGGCACTTTACCGCGTTGCAGATCTACAAAATGCAAACAGATTGAAGACTTTTAAATTTGCAAATGCCATGTCCTGATAAACTTGGTGATGACGATGGATAACGACGTGGCGTGAATCTGATCTCCTGATTATGGTGGCAGCTTGATCACTATGGGCGAAAATGCAACTGTCTGTATTGGAATGGACTGGACTTATGGCTGCTGGAGTGAAAATGCACTAAAATTCCAGTGAAGTGAGTAGACTCAAACTGTAACGACAAAAATGGAAAAGTGCAAGTTTAAGCGATTGTGCCAGTTAACTGAAACAGGTTAAAAGTTGATTTAGACATTGTTAGATGTTTAGTAACGATAGTTTATCATGACTGTTGTCATTTAGACGTTATGTTCACTCGGCAACTGCACTAAGAGCAGCAAGTGTTCATCAGTAGGGGTTATGTAGTTTCCAAACAATTTGCAATACTATCAGCATTTTTAAAGGACATTTTCCCTTTGCCATTAATATTATTTATTTACTTACTTACTTATTTGTTTATTTATTTGTTTACTCATGAGTGGGATAGTCAGTCAGTCTAATTGTTTCTTCCATAAATCTGGCTTCAGTGTTTTATCTCTGACCAAAAATATTACATAAATCTACGAGACATTCCGCAGAAAGATGGTAAGATATCAAATGATGTCACATTAAGAAAACGTCTAGCAGATAAGATACTGGTATCTGAGACCCAAGTTCGATCAACTTATCATGTAAAACGCAAGGCAATGGTGTTCTATTTGAAATTCTCGTGCCAACTTTGAACGTAAATATTAAATTCCTGTTTCTGATTACCAATATTTGAATCCTGTATCGTATCAACTCAAAATGGTTGCTCACCGTCATTCTGATGAGAAAACTGGTGATTTAAATCTAAGAATTTAGGCGTCAAATGCTGGTCCTAGTGAGAGGTCGATAATCTACTGCAGCATAAAGCCCCGGCTACACGTTCAAACATTGTTAGAAGAACACGTCCCAACATTGTTGTAAGAACGCTTCTAACAATGTTGGATACGCATACAACATTGTTGGAAACACGTCGCTTCGGGCTTTTGACTTCAACAATTATTAGGATCTCGGATTGTAGACTGGGCCCTTAACTCTGATTGGTCTTTGCAATACGACATTATTGAAAGGGCGGCTACACGCTTCAACATTTGTTGTATGTTGGAGAAAATGTTTGATCCAAATCAAAGCATTCTTCCAACAAAAAAATGTTGAAGAAACGTCATCAAACATGCATGCTACGCGTTCTAACATTGTTCATCCATCAAATGTTTTATAACAATGTTTGAACGTGTAGCCGGGGCTTAAGATGTGCTGCAAAAAGCATGTGCATGATCCACTCATTAAATTTAAAAACTTTCATTAACACAAGCTTGTTAATCATGGTTAATAAAATACGATCGCATTACAATTTATCTTAGCCATGAGTCATCTGAAAACTGACAAAAAGCTCGGCTTTTGTTCTTAAATTATTGCGCAAAAATGTGCTAAATAATCAGTCCATTTTTTAGTTTGTAAGGATCATTTGGTATTTGTTACAATGTTTATTGAATTTATACTTTACATGTGTCTTTCAAATCGAGAACACATACTGAAAGCTACAAACGTTAAGGTTTTGCACTGTAATGACGCCATGGAATGAATCGAACTGCTTCATTTTAATGCCAACTGTTGACAGAGCTACATATCGTACCACCACCACGTGCATGACGTTTTGTGGCAAATTTGTGCTAGCTTTCACACGGCTTTAACTGACCAATCAAACCAACAAGTGCAGGAAGCAGAGTCGTGAGCATGAATGAGCAGATTTGGGGGGGAGGGGGTGGGGAAGGACACTTTTGATGATATTATCAATCATAAAAATTACAATTTCCTCGATTGTGATTGGTTTTAAAACTCCTATTTTCCACTAATTCACTTGCCAAGTAGTTATTGGACAGTTTATTATTGGACAGTTTGTTATCGGACAGTTAAATAAGCCAATCACATTCAAAGTAGTATTTTAAATCTACCAATCACATTCAAAGTCGTAGTTTGAATCAACCAATCACATTCAAAGTTGTAGTTTAAATCAACCAATCACAACCTTGGTTTCAATCACCACACATTTTGATTGTAGTCAATTTCAGAGCGACATTAAACAATTTACGCTTCCTTTGTCAGTCTTTTAATGCAAAATTTCCCTTCATTTTATAACTTGGCTCTTCTTCTTTTCTCGGAAATTGTAATTTTATGATTAATTGGTAATAAGACATCATGTCGTCCAATTTGGTCTGCCATCATACTCGTGATAAACAAATCGGAATCCCGCGATTTTGCTATCACTCGTATGATTACAGTCCGAATTGGACTCCACTCAGAGCTATTACCATTATATACAGGCAGCACAGTGAGGCTGCATAATAAGTACAAGCCCAGTCACACAAAACCTAAAAATACAGAAGTTAAAGGTCACCCTTGACAATCCCTAGTGAATCAAATTGTCATTTAAAACTTGCCTCGAGATGTCTTTCCATTTTTCTGTCTCTCTTTTGGGGAAAAAGTCAAATACATGGAATCACGATTGGAGACGTTGCTCAAGGTGGCTAAAAGCTCATCTGAGTGCAGTGCTTTAATAAAGGAAGAGCATTCACAGTGAATATCTTTATGGATATGATACAAGAAGAAGATACAAGCTCTTTAGTGGATCTACCAGTTCAGTCCACAGAAGGGACTGGCCACAAAATATGCAACAAAGTACAGGTGGTGGTGCTAGTTGGACATTACTGAGAATACAAATATGGTCTATTGCATCTTAAGTCAAGAAAGCTTGATTGTCATGATCAGCTTTGGTCTTGAAGCACCATTATGCAAGTTAACAGGATTACTTTAGGAAACCAGACAGCATTATCAGAAACACATATATATAAGACTTGAGGAAAGTAAAGGAGAGGGAATGATAGTCTACAGTTAGTTTCATAGAGAATTAAGGTTAAATTAGGGTTAAACTCTGCTTATGTCTTAGTACACCATTATGTTTTCTTTTCATTTTACATTAATCAGCCATTTAATAGCCCTGTTTTCTTTCAGTGACAGTAAAGTGATGAGCAAAACATGTCTAAGTGCAAATATAACCTGGCATAATCAGAACAAATGTCACCAGTCACATGGCCACAGTGTTTATTTATGTATTGTAAGTCTGAGTGGGAATGATTAACTGCATGGTGGGAAATAAGAGAAAATAAGAGAAACAAAATGATGACTGCATCAATTAACTATCAACACTAATCAGTTTTGACATGCAAAACCAAAACGATGACTTTTAAATGAAACTACAACCTGCTACTTATGGAACAACAAAAACAGAAAAATTAAGCAAAGAAAAAACAGCAATCCTGTAAGGTTTTGCCCCAGACTCAGCAAAGAGCACTTGCATATTAATTTTAGTTTCTAATATATAATGAAACCTATAAGTCTGTATAATTTAATCAAAGAAAATCTTCCTTATACATATTATATGTTCTAGCTAGAAGTGTTTTTCCAGACTGTCACTCAAGAAAAGAGTGACTACCAGTGCCAGCTAAAGCAATATGTCACGTCTGAAGCAGATCTATCCTCATCTGCAGACAGATCAAAGTTACAGGTGTCTGTTTTGTTAAACATTTTTCGTGTGTGTGGACCTGAGAGTGCAGAGTATGTACAAGAGTGTTGGGTTAAAACGTTTTTATTAATTATAGTATTGCAACACTGCATGAATTTAATTCAACTTACTATAATTCATTAACTTTAAGAACTTCAGAAATTATTGTTCACATAAAAAGAAATGGCATTCACGGAGGTGAGTAGATAAAAGATCATGATTAGAGACTGAAGAAGGTTACTCAAAGGCAGTATGAGAACAGATGCTGGTGATCAGATACTAACTATTGGCAGTGGCAGTGATGAGAACAGCTTTGCCTAGTCCACGGAAACTGAAAGTTCCTTGTGATAGCAAGAACCAAACAGACGTTAGTATAGTTACGCAGTTTAACGAAAATGAAGATTGCGATTAAGTTAGTGGTCTCAGCATTACATGTTAAGGCGATTTACATACGCAGAAACATTCTAAATGCAGTTTCAGCATGGAATAAATATACCGTAATTGATAACAGAATTGTTAGTGACATGTGACACTTTGTAGTTCTTAGTCAGAAGTCAGGCCAATGAACATTGCTTCAAAGTATTCTGGACAAATGTATTAATACCCATACACTGGCTAAAATACCATAAAAGCTCAGGCCGCATTGACGGAGGGTTTATTAGAGAGGGGGTGGGGCTTATTTGAAATCTCAAACACACCATTTTCGTGTTAAAATAGTTTTTGTACAAAACTCAAACAACTGCACTGAAACTTGATTATTTAATAAAGAGCAACAAACAGTATTATGTATTTGAGTGTATAACTGGTTAAAAGTTAACCAACTGGGTTACATGAAGTGAATTTTGTAAGAGGGAATAGGAGGGGCTCATTACAAAATCTCATGTTCTAAAAGGGGGGGGGGGGTTATTAGAGAGGGGGGACTTATTACAAACAACTACTTCCAAATGGGGGGCTTATTAGAGATGGGGGTTAATAGAGGGGGGGGGGGGGCCTTAATAGAGCTTTTACGTATGTTAGCAGAGTTCAAATAGTCCCTACATTTTTCCAAAATGCCAGTGATTCTGTAAAACTGATAATTCTAGATGAATATACCTCGGCAAGATTTTATCACATGCCATAAAAATAAAATCATAATCACCTACTGTTGCAACCTTTATAGAGTACTGGGTCAAAACTCTTTCAAACTGATATAGCATTGTTAATTGCCACTGAATACTATGTAACAATTCCAAGCTTTCAAAAGTGTTAAATAATGTCTGATCCTGGATAAGTACCTTTAGAGCATTCACATTCTTTGATATGTTCAGGTGAAGTCACATCTACATGACAACTCAAGCAGTAGTAAAATGCTCTGAAAAATGGCAAAGAGAAAAAAATCTCTGACATCAAACACACAGCCTGCAGTAAAGGGGGTGCAATGATTGAGTTTTCATTATGCTGTTTATTCCATGTATTATTTAATTAATACAAAATATAACACTCAATCTGTGAGCCATTACATTAAAACATGTTTGGGAAAGCCAGATACTGCCAAGTTTACATCCAACATCTGTGACTACTGTATGTAATATTCGTTAATTACCAAAACAAAACGTTCACTAGGAAAATGCTTTGTCAAGGCCTTAGCTTTGGTGGTGACAGCTTAACAATTGACAGCAAAACAATTAACGTCAAAAACATATCCCATATTGTATGCAATATAAGCCCGGTTTACACAACAAGGTTTTTGGGTTCGGCACTCCTAAATTATGGCACGCGGGCCAATAATTTATGGCACGGCACTCCTAATTTTGCCGTGTAAAAGCAAAATTTCATCGGCCCACGTGCCCAAAACTTAGGCGGGCCGAGACCGCATGGCGAGGTAGTCTCGGCCCGCCAAAAACTGGGCCCGCATGCCCAAATTTAGTTGCACATGTGCACATGTTCTTCAACAAACAAAATGGCGTCGTCTGAAAGGTCGGACGCCTCTGTGTCATTAAAAACACCGTGGAAAAACCTGGTCTGGGGAGGCAACGTCGGCCTTAATAGATCTGTGGTCCGAAGAAAGCACACAGTTGTCCTTGGAAATTTCATAGCTCTGAAAAATCGTCGTGTTGTAAATTTTAGGATGTTTATTTTCGTACTTCCTCTGATAATTGATTTCTTTACAATTTCCAGTTATCAAAAATATGGCTTCACTCAAAAGACAGACGAATTCCCCTAGCTTTTACACGATATTTCAAAATTTCACCGATATTTCAATTCTACACTCTACACGGTTAAACTCAAGCTGTGTTTCTTCTTGGTCACGTGGCATCTTTTTCCGCCTTGCGTAATTATGTGCAAAAATCAATTTCTAACATGTCGATTTATCGCATCGCATACAACTTTAATGCATATGCATACAAAAGAAGTGGAAACGCCAAAGAGATGTGCCACTGTCCTGTACTCTGCAGTCGATGCTAAGTAATACAGAGTGTGAGCAAGACGATGTTCAGGTGGGACAGCTTTGCGCATTGTCGTATTTTGATGAGAAATGTCTCCACGAATTTCATCCAACAGGAAAGTAAACGTCACCTTGGTGACACGAAAGTTCTGATACCATTGTTCGTCGTTGAATGCATCGGTAACCATTTCAAACCAAGTAGCTTCTCGTGGGTTCATCATAGTTCTCAAGAGCGGCTGATTGATGCAGGCAAGCAAAAGTTGCCCAAAATAATACCTACATTGCCTGTTATATATATATATACAGAAAAGAAGAACGTTTTTCTTCAATCATTTGAGCCCTTTTAGCCCTTCGCTTCTTCAAAAACCAGAAAACTGCCAGTTGAATTGCGCGCTGTGCCGCGTCCACCATTTTTGTCAAACTCGATCCAGATGGTATATAAAGGGTTCGCCAAAAAGGGGTTCAGCCGCTGGCGAATGCTCAGAAATTTGGGATGCTGTTTCTTATTTTAGGCGTGCCCATCTCGAAACTAGATGTGCCAAATTTTGTTGTGTAAATGGGACACTTGGCGGGCCAAAAAAATTGGCCCGCGTGCCAAATTTAGGAGTGCCAGGCCCAAAAACCTTGTCGTGTAAACCGGGCTATAAGTAACCAAATGTACAGGGCTCAAAATAACGGCCGGTCAATGGACAATGTCCGGTCAAGATGAGGATTTGCCTGGACAAACCTTGGGATTGCCTGTCATTTTGACCAGACAAAAATTTTGTCACAGACTTTATTTACAAGGGTTATTCTGTTAGCTTGAAATGAGACGTCACAAGATACCTGTACACATCTACACTGACAAAGAGATCGAGAACTTTGCATACACACTCATATTTGGCATATAAAAGCAGTTTCCTTTTTTCCTACATGCCAAGGACAGGTGAGGTCTCCGCACTTGCAGTCGTTGCTCCGTAAGTTTTTGGTGCATGCAATGATCTTTTTTAGCAATACTTACAACGTAAATCACCTCCACACATTCTACTAGCAATTTATGATTACTCTTTTATTGAGTTTGATAGTTTTACAGACTGCCACCCTGCGTATTAAGTTTTACATTGAAATAGATCTGAAGTAGTCATATGTGTTAGGTTTAGTGATAACACCTTTTACACTCTTGAGGGCTTTAGTAATGCCTCTTTAAATATGTAAAATGATAATCTTTTGCTTGTTAGGCTATTAGTTTAAAATTACTATTTTCAATATTTTGACCGGTCAGAAACGAGACTTGACCGAGCTAAAATTTATTTGGCCAGTCATCGCATGACCGAGAACTGTCCGAAAATTATTTTGAGCCCCGATGTATGAAATTGTAATAATTTATTGTAAACAGAGTATGGTCTTGTGCAGCAGTAGTGCAAGTGAAGGTAGTTGTATTGTAAGTAGTGTACGGCATGTTTTTCTGTAGTGTTAGCAGGCTATTGTAAGAAGTGTTTTTTGCAAATAAATTCAAAAGTTCAAAAACCCTTTCCATAAAGCTTTATAGACATGATGTGGATATTTGTTTAAGGGAATGGCTAAAAATTCACCATTAGATTTTTCAAAGTTTATAGAGTGTAGGAAACAGTTTGTAGACAGTGTATTAGGACAATCTTTAATCTGAAATAAGTTTTAGGATATTGTTGATCAGCATGACATACCGGTAGTCTAGATAGGATCTACATTTCATTAATTTATGAAAAATGGAGAAAACAGTAAAAAAAAGAAGATGCATGTTTAAAACAACATAATACCAGATCATTGTACCTTTTGACTTCAGCTGATGATCCAGCTATAAAGTAACCTCTGGTTCTTTGTTCAATGACCTTGTCCAGTGGATTGATGGCAAATCTTCAAATTTAAATTTTAATAATATAAATTATTATGTAATGTTCAGTCTCCATTATTTCCTTTCAGTCTGTAACTCCTTCATGGCCACCTCACTTGCCTTTCGAAAACAAACAGGGCAACTGTGCTGCTAATGAGTAAGAAATGATCAAGTAATTCCCCCTTTTCTGCTCTCACATATAAAAAAGCTGGAACATGTGTTTGGCCAGAAGAAGGAGTTTAATTAAAACCGTGACAACAAGATAAAGGAAAACCCTTCAATCAAGTGCTGTGACGGCTGCTAACAGAAGTTACACCAAAGTTTCAGCTAGAATGGTGTTTACACAGATGCAGGCATCCACAAGCTCGTACTATCACATCACCCTTTGGACATGCAAGTTTTCATTTCTGACTAACAGCCAAGTACATCGCATCAGCTGCCTACACTGTAGCTATACTTACATCTTTTCTCCATCTGGTTCAATGGTTTCTATGGCAATAAGAAGAAGACCCAACTTCTCAAAACAGACCCTGTTATTAAAAAAAAAACATGTAACAGATGATTATTCATACAGTTGAACCTGTATACAACAGCCACCCTTGGGACTTGAGGAACTGGCTGCTCAATACAGGATCACTAAAACTACTCAGTGGGCATGGTCTTATGTCAACTTTAATGGCATATCATACAAAAACACTTCATGCAAGGAAATAAAAGGACAATCAACAGTCTTTCAAGAGATCATTATACTTAAACAAAGTTCAGTGCCAACTTGTAACTTAATGGTATAAAAGTAGTACTGTGCAAGTACCCTACTCTTCTAAGGTATACAGTACTGTATTTCTACAAAAGCATATCATCTGACTTACAGCTAGTTCACAACAAAATATCACAAGCCAATTCATTCTCCATCACATGGCTGAAGAACAAACTAATTAAAGAGGAAATTCTAGCTAAATGAACATTTTTTTGCCTTTCAGATTTTGTACTGTACTGTTAGGGTGCGCAATGAGAATGTATAAGGGGCCTTCCCATCTTCTTTGTAATGATGGAAAAGTCACTCTCTTTCCTCAGCACATAGAGGACATCTGGAGAGCGTTAATGATACTGGACGGCCATTTATCAGGTTACAGTAACTTTGTGCATGTTACTTCTTTATAGTGATGATGACTCGCATTTTAAACACAATAATATACCATGTAAAATGACAAAGAAACTTAGACAAACATGGGACAGCTACAGGGTGGCCGCCTAATACAGGTAACAAATACAGCATTAATTTTGTATGAGCAAAAAATTGGGACTTGGAAATTGGCCGCTTAATAGAGAGTGATTATACACAGGTTCAACTGTACAAACAATCACACCATACTGAAAGCCAATGATACAAACAATGCTGTCCTGGATATTGAAAGGGACCATATCATTCAACATGCTGAATGTTACTGAACAGAATAACAGGTGGATTGACTCTTCTGTTCAACAATGCTTACCATGTCAAATAACAAATCATCATACATTCCATCAAGGCACAAGCTAAAGATCAAATATTTTCATCCAATATTTTGTTTGCTATAAGCACAGCATTCAGTGGCTATACGTAAATGGACAAACTCACTCGCTTGTACCTTTTTAATAAATAAATGCTAAATATCTTGTACTAGAGGTGATTTCCTTTACTCATTTAATCAATAGACAACTTCAGGTTTGTTTTATCAATATTTGTATTTAATAGTACTGTTATAACTTATTACTTGTGATTCTATTGTATATTATGATGGTATGCAGGACTTCACTTACTCGGCAACTTGTTGGAAGCCCATTCCCTTGAATGAATATGCAAGTGTTTCAGTGTACATTTCAAGGTTTGCACCCTTAATGTAAAATGTCTTCCAGTAATCTGATTCTGAGACTATAAGCTGGAGGACAAGAGAGAAGTGTAACTAATTCTACAAACACAGCATCGCACTAGATAGAAGCTACAAATGTACATACACAGTAAAAGTAATTTTAATTAAAACCATTTTCAAAGAGAATTCATAATTTCTGAAAGCCCCCCGCCTCAAAAAAGGTGTGGTTAACAAAAGAATTAACACTGTTACCTCGACAAAATATTTATAATAATTATTGAAGACAGTGCAGGAACTTTATTGACCTGTGAAACGTGCCACAGATTTTCATGGAGCGCTAATTAAATTTACTGGCTATACATCTCAGAGGGCAAAATTACAGAAATTTGGTTGACAAAGAGGGTATAATTTAATTTTTTCTTTCTTTTTCCTCTACTGAGGGCAAAATTACTCACTCCTGATTGCCTGAACAGGAGGCTTCCACAGTTGGCTAGTTTCTTCATTTTGAACACATACAACAACTCCCTATTCTTTAGAAATTGTATTTGTGAAAAAATAAGTGGAGTTCAAGAGCTAGTTCAAAAGGTGAATTTCTTTCTATGTATTAAAAGGAAGAGAAAAGGATTATTCTAAAGTTTGTAGTTTACTATTAAAGCAAGTAAAAAAAAATGCCAAGTGTGTTTACCAGGAAATGGCCTGCATACAGTAATATTAATATGCTGTTTTTGTACAGACAGGTGTAATACTTTCTCAAATGATAACAAGAAATTCTCCGAGAATTTAGAAGCGGCCTTTTTGACCATCCGAGATTAATGCACAGGATAAGTTGATTGTAATTCAACTTTTGTCACTTTTCAGTTGGCATGACAGACAATTTGTCACTCCGAATGACACAGAATTTAAAATTCGATCACACATTTACTGAAGGTTTTGGTGGCCAAGTGCGTTATTGCGCTCTCTTCATTCTGTAATGATAGCTTAGGGTCGGTGGTTCAAACCCCAAAAGAGTCAAGTTTTTTTTTCTTTGATCTCTTTTTTTTCTATTCCTTTTCACTTGTTTTTCGTTTTTCTTCTGTCAACGCTTAAGCTGTAAACCAATTTTGCAATTAACACGGAAAAGTGGTGAGCCAATTCTATGGATATTCATTTTGCAAGAAACCAAGGCCAGCTGAAGCTTGACAAAACACTGGCACTTCGATTTGTTTGACAATTTCAAAAGCAAAGAATTTGGTATAATTCTGCGTACCAAATTCTGCATCTTCGATCCGTTGACCAGTTTCTCGACAGTAACCGATATCTCAAAACTACTAAGCTATGTTCAAACAACGCCACACAAAGGAGCTGTGTTGGTTGATTTCACTTCTGGTATTGCACCATCACTAGTACTTCCAGTATTGCACCATCACTAACTCAGTCAATATTTGTTTATCTTCAAAACCGGGTCAAAAGGAACGCTCAAATAAATTCATTTCCTATAATTCTGACTAAACATTTCTTTTAGAAAGGATTTTGCAATTTCCGACTCTGACACCTGTATTTTATGGCCACCAAAATCTGCAAGTTCAGTTTAAAAACATTTATGGTCTTCCGAATAGTTTTAGTTAAGATCGGACTCCCACTCATCAGTGTTGTGAAATACTGCTCAAAATAAATGCTTTCAAATAAATTCCTTTGCTATTGGATGTACATTGGAATAATTCAATTCTGACAAAACATTTCTTTTCTCTGTATTAAACCCTTGGGCATTGAAACAGATTTTAAAGAGACGATGCGTGACCGACCTAAGAACTTTATTTACTACAAAATTCTCTAGTAACCGCAAGAGATGTCTTATGGGCGCAATCGGATAAGGGGCCCAGGTTGGGATTTGAACGTCGCAAGTTCAAGTATTAGAAAATTTACTTCTTTACTTATGAAATTGTTTCTTCCTCTGGCCGAGGGGCACAGGCCTCTTGGCAGACACCACGACAAGAAATAACCACAAAAAAAATGGGTATTACTAGAAGCGGCTTGTCGCTAAGCGACACACGCTTAAAAAGATTAAAGGAACCATCTTAATACATTTGGAATGAAAAATTCTTTCAAGTAGTGCACTTTTAATAATTTTAAGACAACATACAGTTTTTTTGCTTTGTGCTAACAAAGCTTGGTATGGACCGGAACCTGTTGTTGTTTGACGTGGAATCACACCAAAAATACTACAAAACAGCATTCAAGTTTGTTTTGAGGGTTCCCATAAAACTGCAAATACATGAGCAAGACAGATAACGTCAGATTCAATTTTTTTTGCTGGGTAATTCATGGAGCTTAACTATCAGGCCATTGGGAACATGAATTTCCCCACACGTTTTGAGTTAGATCTCAGGCCATTTTGACAGCACATCTATATTACAATTTCTTATAGTTAGAATCCCATGACTTTGTACAGCCCTTACTTATTATCTTAAATATTTGGTGCATCAAATGCGAAATGAAACATTATATTACAGTTATAGCTTACCCAAAAACTTAAAAGACAAGATTCTACATGATTTTCTCATTGCCCTCCATTTAATTCTTAGGAAATACAATGGACATTAAACTTATTTAAACATCAAGGCTCTTTATTTTTGATGGACAGTGATCATTTTTGCAATGGGCCGTGTTCTAAATGAGTAAGGGCCTGGGAACCAGGTTTTAAAATTTATCGACTGGAAAAATTGTTTCACTGCATGAAAGAGCATCTCAAAAATGGACACCTATAAACCAACTTTGATGCTTTTCAGTTGAATTGGAGCTGAAAAAAATGTGTTTGAAAATTGTCAAAATTAGAGACTTTGTATGGTTTGGAGGGACACACTTTCCGAAATAGAGACATTTGTATGGGATTTTTTAAAGTTTTAAATGCATGTTATCTGGTGGCTTTTGAACCAAACCTACTCAAACTTGCTGAAACTGCTTATTTTGAGATACACTCTCATGTGAGAAGCGATTTCATTGATTTTCAATGAAGTTTGGATTTGATCCCAGGCCCTTACTGGTTTAGAACATGGCCCATTGTCTTGACTTGTCTCTTTGATCAGATAGCATTGTACAGTACAAATAAATTAAATGTTCAGACCACTATTCAGAGCTGAAAGAGTTAGCATGCACAGAAAGGGAGGCATTATTTTGTTTGCTTGCATTGTCTGCTTGATAACTAGCAATAGTTGAACACTTACTGTATCATTTGACCTCATGGAAAAGACATTAGCCAACAGAGTTGAAAACCCTGGAGACAGACAGCTTTGTGCAATAAACCCCAACTTGAGCTGTTACAAAGTGAAAATGTTTACCGCACATTAGAGCATAAATCAACATACAAGACTGAGATGTTACAAAAACACTGTGCTATAAAATTATATACCTCACTGATACAGACAACATCATCCCCATATTTTGGATTCCACGATGGAATATTCAACAGGTAGGACTGTAAATAAAAACATCACTGATTATAAATGATTAATGGTTTTAACAGTAGTGATACTAATTATTATGTTGTAGTAGTATAGTGATTATTATTATTATTATTATTATTATTATTATTATTATTATTATTATTATTTTACTATTCTTTGTAAAACGTTGTTGTAAATATTATAATTTATGGTAACATTTGGTAGTAGTACAGGAGTCCTGTAGTAGTAGTAGTAGTAGTAGTAGTAATAATTATAATTAATGAAATTTTTAGTTTTCACATATTTTTACCAGTATTTATCCTTGTTAATGGTGTTGTTATTGAATATTCTTAAATAAAATTTTCATATTATTATTATTATTATTATTATTATTATAATTATTATTATTATTATTAAATGTTTAACTTATTATCATTACATAGGTCATAAAGCAGGACTCCAAGGATTTCCTCTGGAAATTTGATCTAGATTCCTGGCTACTTTCATTGATAGAAAAGAAAGGATATCCATTAAACTATAATTATACCACAACAGCTGGTTTCCCTGACTACTTTTTGCATTTGACTTCAAAAATTAGCAATAGCCCTGGTAATAATGACATGTCACTTTAATTTTATCAAGAGCAATTTACAGTCACCAAGTACACTGCAAGTTTTCTCTTCTCTAGAGTGAGGCGAACATTATTTTAGTTGCCGGTAATTAATTACAGCCAGTAAACATATCACTGCAGTATTAAAAAGGCAGTCATTTCACCAAGAGATAGGCAGTAACACAATTAATTTATACTTGTGTCAACTGGCTGACACAATGACAAGCAAATTAAAGAGATACACAATTTAGGATTATTATAGATATAATTAATCACCTTGTTCTGATATTGAAGGAGTTGAATGATAATTCTTATTCCTGGATAATAGTTCTTTATGGCTACAACCCTGCAAGCATTTAAAATGAAAGAAATAAATTAATGGTCAGTATAAAATAAATAATTACAAAACTCTGAATGGAACACGTACATTGCAATGTTTTTTCGAGAGTCTTATGAATGCAGTAGAATGAAAAATTTGAAAATGATGGTAATAATTTCTTCTTCCTACAGAGTTGTAGCTTTCATCAGTACCAGCCAGTATACTGAAACATATTAAGCAGATGTATACCAGCATATCTGACTGGTAGTCTTGAAGTTCATTTACCTCATGACGTTTTCAGAATCTTCTTCGTTTGGATCACTGCACTCTTTATTACATAACACAATACAACAATCTGCCAAATTCATCTTAAAGGAAAACAAAATAGTCAAGTTACAGTTACTGACAAGAAAAAAAGGAAAAACAGGTCACACCGTCCAGTGCTCTCGATCAGAGAGGGCCAGGGGTATCAGGTCAAACACCTCCTACTACGCAGCATACTGTAAATCAGTGATAGCTTATCCTTAAAGTAACAATGAAGAAATTGAATTGCCTATGTAGAAAATAACAAGAAGATAAAATTAACAAAACTTCTCATTTTTGTTGTTCATACGCGCGCTGTGTAGCCAATGATCTAAACTGAGAAGTACAACTCCTGGTCAGTGGTATCCTTTCTCTAAGGAAGCATATTAATAAAGCAGGGACCGTGAGATCATTTTTAAAGTGGTAGAGCTAAAACATTTTGCCAAGTGCATCCATTACGTGGATCCCTAAGCCCTACCAGCCCTACCAGCCCCTCTCTCTCCACGGACCCTGGTAAGAGGATCTTTTTTTGTGTTCAAAATGGTGGAGAATCCATGAAAACAGCAGAATATAACTCAATTTTTCAGCTCTTTTGTCTCTTCTATGAAAGCAGTAAGACAGTTTGTCAAACAATTCCAAAAAAGATTAATAATTACAGTAGATACAGAGTATGAAAGTTTCTGCCAAAATGGGAAAATGATTTTTCTTGGATCCAATATTTTCTTCCAAGGAAGGAAAGATGTTCTGCAAATACTGTCTGGAAGGAATTGAGCACGCAGAAAAGAATACTTCTGTGATTCTATGGGGGTTCAGATAAGTTCCGAATTGGAGTCATCTGCGCTCATAACATTTCCTTCACTTCTTTGTTTGAAAGAAAATAGCAGACTGTGGACCATCAGCTGTAACAACTTTTCATGTAACAATAAAGTCAAATATGTACAAATAAATCATTTTGATGTTTACACAATCGGCTTCTTAAAGGAGCACTGTCACCAGGATTTTTGCTGTTTTTGGTTTAACTCTGCCAAAATTACTGCCTTTTACCTGTTATTGTGTAAAAAGTGCTCCTACAGAATCAGCCAGATGAATTCTAATGAAATTTTAGCAGGGAGAGCTAACCATAATAATCTTTTTAGTGATTTTTCAATGTATAGCTTGAAATTTTGAAAAGTTTCAAATTTCAATCCATTTCCATCCTTGTCATCTTTGATGGAATACAGGAGTTTATAGTGTGAAGGCCAGTTGCACATTGGAGCAACTGCAGTCAGAATTAATTTTGAACCCTGGTACTTTCAAAATTTGATCCAAATTACTGAGTAAATTATTATTTTAGAGAATCTAGTGGGTGATTCATCCAAGATTTGAGACTATAATTGCCTACTCTACACTCAATCAGTACCCGCCCACCACACAGAGCTGCATATATTATACACTGAGCTGCTATGCTGGCAAAAGTACAAGCTTATAAAATGTGTTAGACCAACCTTCACACGTCTGCAGTCTTCACCACTTAAAACAGTCCCCTTGAAGAATGATACATTAATGAAATGTTTCTTTAGCAGTGATTCTAGTTCTGCATCAGGCAAAAAGCTGATGAAAAAACAAACAGAAAAAAACAATTATTCTTTGAAAGTTTGGCTTTATTTTTCTAAAAAAATGGAGGGCAAATCTATGAAAAAACACACTGTTAATTAATATATTTAGTAAATTGAAGGCCACACGCAAAAACTCATTCACTTTTGTTAAAAAAAGACCCAAATCGTCACATACAGGAGACTTTTCCACGATCAGCCTCTGCTGCTTAAATCTGAAACTTCGCAGCTTGCTGCAGTACTGTCATTATTTGTGGCCCACAAATAATGACAGAAACAAATAATGCAAATTAACTCAACATGATAAGAATCCCAACTGGCTGGAGGCAAACCTGTTGGCTATTTACAAGGATGACTGAGGACTTGAGCCAGGGACTACCCAGAACAGGACCAGCTAGTGGCCAGAGTGGGATTTGAACCCCACGGCAACCACAGTGAAATCCAGCACCCTAACTGCTCGGCCATCCTGCCCCCCTAAAAGATGTGATGTTGTCAGCTGAGAATCTGCCATATGATCAGAACACATGTGCCTTGCTGTTCAAGGCCAAATGAACATTGTTTTTCCATGCCTACAAGCTAAGTTTAACCAATTATAAAGTTGTACTGTACATCCATGGAGCTGCCAACTACAAGTTGCAAGCTCAGTAAGCTACTGAAAATTCACCTGCAGGAATGTAACGTTAATGGATTTCTTAAACCTGTCTTATTTCACAAGCCTGAGTTTTTCAGTACCTTCCAATAGGTTTCTCTGGACAAGTTTCAAGGATTCGAATGAATACCTCTCTACCAGTGTTTACAGAAAGCCTACACACACTGACCAGTACCTAGCGTATGATTCACACCACCCACAATCTGTAAAACATGGTATTGTCAAGTGCCTGTACGATCAATCTAAACACCTCATAATAAAACCATCAGTTATCTCTCATGAAAAGAAACACCTCTCATCGGTCCTTGTTTCCAATAGTAATATCCATTTTCGTTTGTAAAAAATCTTACAAAAACCAAGGGACAAACAACCACTAAAGAACCTGAACCTGAAATTAAATCTACTGTACTTGGTTCTGCCATACGTCAAAGGCACATCAGAGGCTCTTCACAGTTGCCTACAACAACAAGGCATACGGACTGTTTTCAGATCTGACACAACTCTTAGATCACACCTAGTGCAACCTAAGGACATTTTCGATCCAGTAAAACAAGACGGAGTAGTCTACAAGATTCCCTGCGAATGTGGTAAGGTTTATATTGGAGAGATGGGAAGATCTATGCATGAACGGATTAAGGAACACGATAGAGACATACGGCTTGCTCGAACCCAATCCTCCGCCGTTTCAGAACATAGCAACACGACCAGACATTATCCGCTCTGGGACGAAGTTAAATTTATTGACTGAGACCCACATTGGTACACCCGTAGGGTTAAAGAGGCTATTCACATAAGACTTCACCCTAACAACATCAACAGGGACAGTGGAATTGAAATTCCTGAAGCGTGGATGCCCACGATCAAACAACACAACAGCCGATCAGTACCAAAGAGGACCGCTGAGGGAACAATTTCTAGTCTGATTGACAAGGATCGAAATCCTCCAATCAACAACAGCCTAAGCGAGGATCGAAATGCACCAATCATGACCA
>JAEMWC010000095.1:660000-667500 GCA_016490735.1 Pachyseris speciosa
GATCGAAGCACTACAAACATTTAGTGATGCAAGTACGTGTTTAATATGAGGTTACAGTACAGTGCAAATAAATGCTTTCATATCTACAAAACATGTATTTTCTTGTCCTTATAGTAACTTCAACGACTGCGTGTCCTCAAAATTCTTGTGTGACTTGGAATCCTTCAAACAGTGCACTTGTATTTATTTTTGGTATACGTGACCTCCCTATGTTAGTATTTATTTTCCTAACAACCTTGCTTGAAAGGGAATTACTATATAACACAAGCACCCTGTCAACTTTTTGTGGAACTTTTGATTGATTTACTGCCTGATCGAATTCATGACATATGTCCATGGATGTTTGAAATGGATAATTTGGGTGGCAAATTCTACAGTCATCACTTTTTTGCATGGAAACTTCCCAAGATCACAAGGAAGGGTATGTTTCTTGGTAGGATATTTAGGATCCCAGGTGGGATATGACTCTTGCGAATCCTTTCTAGGATCCCAGGTGGGATGCACAATGTCCACCTAGACTCCCGGGTGGGATGCATAAGTCCCTCTAAGATCCCAGGTGGGATGTAGAAATCCCACCTAAGATCCCGGGTGGGATGCTGGAATCCCACATTTGATGCAGGATACCAGGTGGGATCAAATTTTCATCCCAGGTGGGAAAGGTGGGATCCCACCTCCTAAGGCGGGATCCCACCATTCCCACCTGGGATCCCATGCGGGATTGCCGGGATCCCGCCTAGATCCCACCTGACATTTTACCTGGGAAAGGCCTGGATTCAGCAAATTAGGGTATGACTTTTGCCTAAAACTGAACCAACTCAACACAAAAGAAATCAACCAAGCATCAGATCCTTTTGTTTCTGTTTCTTGAGTTTTGGGCAAAAGTCATAAGCTAAATATAATCCAACTGCGAGGATCATTCTTCATTTTATTTTTAAAGATAATTCTTTGAATCCTAACTTTCTAATAATTGCAAAATTGCAGATTGAACTTCATTCTGATACCATTTCCAGTCTAATAATTTATGCAAAAGTCAAGTGAGTTTAAAGATATTTTGGATTTTAAGGCAAAAGAGTGATATATGCCTCTTTTGCAGAATACCCTTGAACTGAGGTTGTATATTGGAGAGCTTAACATATACACCCAGCTACTCTGTATTAGACATCACGAGCCAGAGATAACCGGAAAAGTCTGGTTGCAAAGGAGTGACGTTATAGGTCTGCATTATAGCCGTCAACCTACTCCATTACTGCAGGAGCACACCTTGAAAGTATTGCAGTTTTTTCGCTTCAGCGGCATAATTTAATTTACCGCCATGCGGCATGCTTACGCGGCGTGCTCATGGCATTTTATGGTTTTACTTATATGATAAAATGCTAGTTTCGTCAAATGTTATGCTTTAGGCGATTCTTTGAGATTTTCGAGGGGATAATTGGCACATTTCGGTATGTGATGGACAGAAATTACAGGGAGTAACGCCTTCTCAGGCTGAAATTCTGTTTTATCTGGTGGTTTCATAGACACGCAATGAACTTTGGTAAACTGTTGTAACTACATTTTAAGCCAAAGCAAATTGCCTTCAGATAGTTTTAAAAGTGGAAATACGGACATAAGAGGTAAGGTCGACGTTGTGTTCGATTTTATTGCATTGGTATATCTGGTAGGAATCGCCCATGACATTTTCCCTGGAATTATATTCTAAATAGCTGTAAATTTTTCTGTAAGATTTGTGACCCTCCACAGGAAAACAGTCACTAAGGTGAACGCACGCACACGGCACGGTCGCACACACACGGCACGGTCGCATGTTAAAACAAAAGAGGTGCGTCTCAACACGGTGGCTGTGTGTTAGTCACTTTCCTCATTAGTGTCCAAATTGTTGTTTTCCTTTGCACGCTGAAGACAATGCAGTGTGTTGAGATTCCTGCGTGCAATATTGCATGTATCAACACAGTGACCGTGTCAGCAGTTTCATTGTCTCCCGATATCCAGCAGTGATTTCGTAGCCTCAGCTTTTTTCTTTCCAGAAAAGCTTGGGAAAGTCATCGTAAAGTCGCCATAACAAGCAGCGGAATTGCAGATTTGTCCTTAATTGCGTACGTGACCAAAGATACAAAGTAGATTAGGCAACTTAAAGAAGGAACTTCCCTTCACTCACTTTAAGGTTTTCAAAGGGCCGGCTTTTTTTTGGTTTGTATTCGAGTTTGAATTTTCACTAGTTGCCCACGTGTGGAACGAATCAACCGAAACCACCAAAATGAGACACTAACTTCTTTTGAACGACCATTATGCATTTGCTCATCAACAAACAGGTCACAGAAATTTTGAAAAAACTAATGGGAATGAAACGTGATTTAACACCATCCAAAAACACCATTCAACTTAAAGGCAAACGAGATTTATACCCCCATAATTTCATGGTTTACTTGTGCTAATCCTCAAATTCGCCGAAAAGTTTGTGAATGTTGCGTTATCTGACCCCGACATCAAGTCTCGTAATCTTGCCAGATCAGATTTCAAACTACAGTATGCAAATTTGTCTTAAATCAGTCAGGCGTGCAAAATGAAAAACAACAGCAGTGAAACTAAAAAATATTTAGTTTTCTTTTCATCAAAACAAAATAATACAAAGACCACGAAGCATGTCTGCAAAATTTTCACAAGACATCAATCAGTTCGCGAAATCATTCAGATGATAATTCCCGTGTAACAGTCGCCGCACGTGACAGGGCTTCGATAAGTCTCGCTCATTCCCACAAAGTGCATGGCATGACAACACAAATTCTTTTCAAACGTTTTGCGTATGGCCGTTAAAATTCATTCAGAAAGCATTGCCTCGACATTAAATCCGCTGGTTCATGCTTCGTTTGGAGATAAAACAAATCAGCAACTTGTCAAATTTCGAAAAGCGAAACGCGCCAGCTGATCGATAGAAATAAACATTATGCCTCGGAGCAAAAAGAAACGCGATCCAACTCCTGTGATGAGCACTTTTAACAATGAGAATATGTATAAATCAGACATTTTATTGTGCTCCGCAGTACCGCAGATACTGGTTTCAATGGTAAGAGAAAAACGATTTTGCATCTTCCGGTAAGCATGGAACCCGTTAAGAAGTCTAGTGTGTATACAAACAAAGACTTTACCATGTTAATACCATGTTAATCTGGCCATCGTGCTAAAAATACAAAGCTCTACTGTGTTAGAAACATGCAAACAAAGACCACAAACACGTTACTACACGTTCCATTGTTCTTGTTTGCGCATATATGAATATACGCACGATAAGCGTGTCATGTCCGAATCGTGCGAGCGTGTTGCTATCGTGCCGTGTGCGTGCATTCACCTTTGTGACTGTTTTCCCGTGGAGGGTCACATTTGATTTAGTTGGAATTCCTTCGGTTTCGGACCACTGTTGAGTGGTAATCTTTCTGTTCAAGCATATTCATGTATATGTAGCAAAGTTGACGTATACTTTGGCGGCAAAAATGAAGCTGCGAAATATGTGCGCACTCGTCATCGATCCACGATGATGAAGATCAGGCTGGCGAGGGGGCGCAGGAGTAGGCGGCACCCTATTTTGTCTTTATTACTGGATATGGGTACTTATATCTTTTACATAGCTGTTCACTGTCAAAGCACAAAATATTATATCAGACAACTATTTCTCAGTTCCACTTGTGGTGGTGATTAAAATAGTGGCAGTTTGAAAGTTTAAAATTGTCGTAGCGCAATATATTATCGTCCAGAAATAGCTTCTGAAAGCTTTTTTCAAACTACCAAGGAATTTAGGCCTCTGTGTTTGCTTGTGCGAGGAAAATAGCAATAGTAAAATATTCAAGTGATTCAGCATATGCAACTTGAAGATAAAAATCTAGGCAAACGTTGTATATCTTTTCTGGTTCATCCAGGTTGAGGTCCTGGAATCACTGTATGCCTGAGCGCTTCTGGGATATCAAACATAATTAGTTTTTGAAATGAAGATAAAAATCTAGGCAAATGTTCAATATCTTTTCTGGTTCATCCAGGTTGAGGTCCTGGCATCACTGTATGCCTGAGCGCTTCTGGGATATATAGCATGAACAGTTTTTTTGAATGCAGATAAAAATCTAGGCATATGTTCTATATCTTTTCTGGTTCATCCAGGTTGAGGTCCTGGCATCACTGTATGCCTGAGCGCTTCTGGAATATATAACATGAACAGCTTTTGGAAATGCAGATAAAAATCTAGGCCAATGTTCAATATCTTTTCTGGTTCATCCAGGTTGAGGTCCTGGCATCACTGTATGCCTGAGCACTTCTGGGATATATAACTTGGAACAGTTTTTTTGAATGCAGATAAAAATCCAGGCAAATGTTCTATATCTTTTCTGGTTCATCCAGGTTGAGGTCCTGGCATCACTGTATGCCTGAGTGCTTCTGGGATATATAACATAACAGTTTTTGAAATGCAGATAAAAAATCTAGGCAAATGTTTTAAGTAGGTTTAATGACCAAAACGTTTTACATTTGGTACATTTCTTTGCAGAACGATAACGAGATCGGATGAAATGGTTTTTCGAGAACGTTTTCCTTACTTTAATGTCCTTCAGAGTAATTTAGTCCTTGGACAGTTCGCCAGCATTTTCGAAGTTAAACAGATTTCAAAAATCACGAAAGAATTAGAAAAAGGAGAAAATATATTTTGAAATGATGATTTCGATCCCGTCGCCGCCATCGCTTTTCATCCCCAGGTTGGTTTCGGAAGTTTTTTTGCACATAACCGACGTCTGAAGCATAAACAACTATCGAATACTGAAACTTTCACTTCGAAGTTACCGAGATAATTCACTGATGAATTATTCAACAAGAATTTTATCAGTTCCTAGGGAAACCGTATGGATAGTAAGAGTTTAGTTCATGGGCACACAACGATATCTCATATTGAAGAAAAGTATTTTAGGCCAGTGATGTTAATTTACTTTCACGGTGTTCAAGAACTTTTTGATGGTAATGATTTTACGAATGCGAGCAAATTTTAATTAGCATTCAAAAGAAATATATCTCCCTCCAAAAACAAAACACATCGTTTTTCCCATAATTATTGCATGCGAAAGAGAGACAAAGAAAACTCAAGTATTTGGTTACAAGTAATTTAGTGCTATTTCTGGATTCGTTGAGCCTACCTCAAGAATAATTCACCAAAACCAAAACAAACAATTAGGTATCGCTTTCCGGTTCCTGCAATCACTTTTCATGTGCATCAGGTCTAAAGATAGAATTTCATTAAACTCTTGCCATAAATAAATGTTCACGTTTAAGGACCCATATCAAACAGAAACGAATACCAGACGCGATTCAATTACACTGGAATGTTCAGAGTAGCTGGATATCCTGCTGAGATTGGTGGCAAATTGCCCCCAATCTCAGCGGCATCCAGAGGTATTTTCATGGTTGCTATAAGAACCTCTGGCTCGTTATGAGAAAACTTACCACAAGGAAGTAAAGGCACTCAAAATAATTCAGGCTTTGGCCATTACTGAAACTCCAAGGATCTCCACTATTTTCCACCTGAAAATAAAACAGAAAACTGTAAACTTCAAATTCATCACAACTTACAGCAACTCTCAGCTGAAATTCAGACTTTCCCTGTACATAAATGAGATAACTATTTTTATCAATTTTTATTAATGATTGCTTAAATAGTATTACAGTCAAACCTCGATTATCTGGACTTGCTGGGACTGGAGTTTTCATTTTCTTGTAGAACAAATATCCGACACTTTGCAATACGCTTTCAAGGTCCTAAATTGTTTAATTCTTTCAATACAGAAATTCAGAATGCTGACAGTTTTTCTCAATTTAAGTCTAAATTACAAACTTTCCTCCCGAACTGACTTCCCCTTATTTTGTTTGTTTGTTTGTTTGTTTGTGTTCTTGCTTTTTAACCTAAATATGCTTACAAATTAAATAAAACACGCCTAAATTATCATTTTATAGTTGTATTTTTCTTGAGGTGCCTGTAGCCCAAATAAGCCCTAATGGTTTCTATATGGGCATCCTCACGTAATGCTTTTCTTTCATCGATTATTTAATATCTCTTGTAGTAATATATATTTATTTTGTAATTTAAAACAACAATAAGTGGCAAAAATAAACTGAAAATGAAACTGTCTGGATAATGGAGAGTCTGGATAATCGAATATACGAATATTAATGAGAAAAATTTAAATGGAACTGATTGTAAATCGGAATTTAATAGAATAGGGTACTGTAGCGTAGAATTGAACTTCACGCACAAGCTTTGGTCAAAAACATTTACTCTTTGAAAGGAAACAAACCCTTTTATATATAACCATAAACTTAACCTAAATAATCTAAATTAAAAATAATTCATAATGATAGTTTCTTGGAATCTTCATCGTACCTTGTTAATATTTATGAAAAATCTGGGAGCCAAAGAAATTAGTCTGGATAATCGAGAAGTCCGGATAATCGAGGTCTGGATAATTGAGGTTAAACTGTATAGATTAGCTTATAGCTTACCAAAAGAAGGATTCCGCCAGAAGTACACAAGAGAGCACACAAGTTTCCAACCATCACTGTCAGTGAAATGATCCCACTACAGTCATCATAAAAAGGCAAACAAATTAAGACACATTAACCATGTTGTCAATAACTCATCTGCATTTAACTAGCACATTTCCTCATCACATGAATAACAGTATAGGTGATTGCTTTCCCTCCACAGAAAGACCAAAGTACCAATTAAATTCGTAATACCTACTGCAAAACAAAGACAAATTGTGGGCAAAAAAAAAAAAGCAAACATGAACCTCCAACAGCACAGTCAGGTAACAGAGTTCCCATCACAGCATTTCAGCCACAAGTGTTACACAATACAGCCTTCAATAACAGCATACAAATTCAAATAAGTTAGCAATTGTCAATTTTCATTGGCTACAAACACACAACAAATTACTGTCGGTACTGTTTTTGGTACATCATACCTTCAGACCATAGTTTTACTAATGTACATTTGATGTCATACCTACATTGTACGGACAAAAGTTTTAATTTATAAGTCACCCAGAAGTGTCATCATTTTGCAGAGAATAGTTTTACACAAGCAAGAGAGATATATTAATTTGTTTTGCTGAAGCTTTTCAAGAATTCTTTTGCAGAAGGTTTTACCAAAACAGGTCTGAGTTGTACCAAAAGTTTCACTTGAGGTTTTAAAGTGGGCTCTTGTAAAATCTTGTATGAATCTTTTGGACTGTGCAGCAACTTTTGAGTTGCAAGCTTACTTGAAAGTAAAGTTGTTTTACAAGGTAAATGTAGCATGTTTCATTTTCTTGTGCACGCTCTTGTTTTTCCAAAATCTCAACTGTTCTCAAGTGTTGAATTTGGTTTTGGTAAGATAATGAGAATTATCAAGCCCTCAGTTTGTGTTATCCACCTCACTCACACAAACCTCATGCCTGATATTCTCACTATCATACTCAACCTCATCCAATAATTAAC
>JAEMWC010000095.1:670000-715000 GCA_016490735.1 Pachyseris speciosa
AATAAATACGGTATGCAAATTAGAGGACTTGGGGCATCACAAGATGGACACAAAATGATGTAAAATCACAAAAAAATGGAATATCTCAGAAGACTTTTTTCTGTATAGAACTGAAACATTTTACAGTTGTTTTTACAAAGTTCCATGATATGGTCCACTGTTACATTTCCATGCCAAGACAGGCTCCAGGCCCTCTCCATCCAAAGGATAAAATCAGAGTTTCCCTCCCCAAGAAGTGCTATTTGCTCTTGATTTTCATTCCGTGGGTGTGAGCGAATATGGACATTACACAGCACAAGTATTCTTGGTTTTCAGTCATGCAAGTAAAAAAATAAAATCATCTATCATTCAATAGATTAAGTCAAGAAATTGAGATGTTGTAGAAGAGTAATCAATAAACAACATACCAAAGTCTTGGGGCTGTGCGATATTCTGCACTCGAGTTATTCGGCAAAATGTACCACTCAGAATTATGGAGTTTAGTATGGACACGTCATGTTAGTATCCCTCTGAGGGGCACAAATATGGCGCCCAGAAACATGTTAAACCATCTGGAAGTTACTTTGGCTATCTCAAAGGCATTCTTCTCTCTTTTGAGCTTGCAAACATTTGCAAAGATGCTTCTCCTGTCATGTTGGCTTTTCAAACCTCAAAAACACAAGCTGAATTGATGTTTTCGTGTACATGCATGGACATGCCGTTTATGCCACGCACTGTGAAAAAACCTAAAATTCAAACTGCTCTATTTTCAAAACAAAGCACGCTACCGAGCTGAAAACATGCAAGCAGATACATTTCTAAAATGTATTTTACATGATGAAGCTAAAAATACAAAAATTTGTTTAATTTTCAATTTTAGTTTTTTATGACGTCATGTGAAAACCAAGAATAAGAAAGTCTGTTAGACTCTGGAGCAACAAATAAGGCATTTTTCATTTGGGAAGGTAGAGGTCTGGTAATGAGTATGTTGCTATGGTGACATCATAACCACTATCACAATGTATAGTTCTGGTAGTACACCAACCCTGCAAAATTTCAACCCTGTAGACTTAGTATTTGCACAGATATTCCATATTTTGTGATTTTACTTCATTTTGTGTCCACCTTGTGACATCACAAGTCCTGCAATTTGCATAAATCAAAATCTTGAATAACTCAGCAAACAAGAGTGCTATCACAATAAAATAAATGCCATTCTTCATCATTTTGAAGGCTCTTTCAAACAAGCTAATAAAAACTTTTGTGTCATACGCACTTTAAGCTTGTAAGACATAATAAAGAGGGCCTTGCGCACGGTGTTGGTTACCATGCGTAAACAACCCTTAGTATTTGATTTTCGCCCTAAATTTTGTCGCTAGAATGCTAACTATTTCAATTGTCGCCTACAGATCCTTAACACTTATCATTTAAACAATTAAGGCTTACCTTTCCAGTTGACTTAAGTTTGCGTCATTTTAAGAAAACATGGAAATTGTCTTTACCACTTGCGCCTATATATGTTTACTTCCGTCACATTTGAGGACAACGTTAGCATCATTTATCAGCATTTCAATCGTGCAAGAAGCGTGCGTTTGGTTGGTTCGTATTGTTTGACAGGCATAAAAAGAACCAGTTTCAACGTGAAATAAAACATAGCTTAATTCAGAAGCTTTGATAACACAGGGCACAAGAATTGAAGTGCTAACTTTTGCTGCTGAAGTTAAGCTTAGAAAATTTTTAAGCAACTAGGAATTTATATTTTCATTCTTAATGAAATTTGATCAGCGAAGAAATCTGCTGCCTTGGACGAGACAAATGTTGTTGACTCTTTTTGTGTCATAGCGATTGTAATGTTTGGCAAAGCATTCAATCTGTATTTCTTTTACTTAACTTACCTGTTATTAAACTTCAAAGACAAAATAAGAAATTTGTGTGACCATGATGTTCTTTGGGAATTTAACAAATTTCCTTGGCGCCGTTCCGAAATGACAGAAAATGTACATTCAACAACAAAGCACACTTGAAGAAGCACCAGTTTGCGATGACATGCAGGGTATATTTTCCACAGAAGCGAAATTTATGAATGGAACGATATGTTGTATTGTGAAAAAATTCAAGGTAGGTATAATCGAAAGAGCTAAATTAATTCCAGTTCACAGGATAATTTCCCAGGAATTATCAGATCAAGTAAAGGAATTTGCACAAATGCAACAAAGCTAAATTTATCATTTTGTACAATTATTTTTAGACTTTGATCGATAAACATTTCCCAATTCCAATTTCATCTGCTTGTAGAGCGCATTTGAACATATACACATGGAAAATGCGCTATATAAGTTCTAAATTATATTATTAATTATTATAAAGTTAGACAGGAACCTCTCATACAACTGAAGTAATTCGACTGGTTGTGAATTATATTTATAATTATATGACTGTACTACGGCGGAATGATTAAGGATGATTGTGTAGATGAAACCAACAGCGAACGATTAAAAAGTTCCAAACGCTTGAAATGATTGAAACGCAGCTAAAAATAAGAAACGTTTGAAACAATTTGTTTTGCACGATTCACACGCTAAACTCTGTGAACCGAACGCACGATACAAACGCCATGTGCACTATAATTTCCACGGCCGGGATCTCTTGCCGACGAACCCAAACATGTGATACTGAGCTTGTCAAAGCCACTGCTTCATTATCAACTTGTTCAAAGTTTAATGCGATTTATGAGAAAGTACAATTAATGTGCATCTCAAAAAGGTAAGAATTAGTGTGATATTGTAGTAGGCCACAATTTTAAGTGTAAATTTGTCTACCTTGATTCTTCCGAATTTGAACAGTTTTGCGCGAACGTGTTTAAGTTTTTTTAATTTTTCACCCGAAATAATAGGTTTTCTTGATAATTTCTGTATACAGGTTCATGCACATAAAATTTAGTTGTAGTTTCTGTTTTTGAAGTTTCTACGTTTCTTGCTTTGGGCTGTTTTCTAGTGTCACACCTAATTTGTTACGCGCGTGGTAACCAACACCGTGCGCAAGGCCAGAGGGTCACACCCGGCTCGTGTTGACTCACCCCAAATATGGTTGCTTATTACATGATAAATGTTTTATATTCGTTTGAGCAGGGTAGTGAATTAGAATATAACTAGTAGTAATCAAAGATTAATAAGTGCGTTCGAAGTTCAATGAATTTAGCTAAAATCATACAAAAACAGAGGAGGAAATTAGTTGAGAGATTAAATGAGAAAGACGAAGTATTTAAAGAGCAACATGAACAATAGCAACTTTAATAGTGAAACCCAAATATGTAACCAAAGATGTTTATCTACTTAGGCCGGCTATTGGGCTTAAAGACCCAGTATTGCCCATTATGCTTCACGCGCCTCTGTTATTGTTTTTGTTTTCACCAGAGCGAAGCTTCGAGTTCTAGTCTCGCGGCAAAAATTCGAATCGCCTCGTGCCCCGAGTCGTGTCAGTTTATACTATGATCTGTGTGGAAATATTTTGTCGTGGACACCTCGGACTCACTTTCCGTAGCTTCCGAAGAAAATGTGCGCACTGTGAACACTTATGGCTCGATTGTACAAGGCGACGAAGCAGCCGAGAATGTAGGAACAGAGGTTAGTAACTTGCCCAACTTGTGATGTTGCGACGTTTGCCTTCCAGGTTATGTTTACTAAAATTTACCCACCATTTCTCTACCAAAAAACCTAGGACAAAGTTACATGTGACTGCAAAGGCCTGTGTGTAAGGAGGATTGGAAGAGGTGCGTGTAAATGTCGCGAAGGCAACCAAAACTGTCATGGTCTTTGCACGTGTAACAAAGCCCAATGCAAGAACAAGGTAAGCTAGCTATACGTACTTTTCGAGAGCTCTTATTATTAAATTTAGCTTTGTTTTGTTCTTAACTTTTGCTTTTTGCTACTTTACTTTCAGTTAAACCCTGATGAAGTTCCTAGTGTTGGAGGACAAACCGAAACGTTCGCTTTGGCTGACGGCGACTTGCGTTTCGAACAAGAACCCCATCATGCCGAGAATGAAATAAAGGTAAGTTTGCTGACTGTTTTCTTTCTTATAGCAGAAGATGTTATGTCGGCAATCGTTGTTATAGACTTTGACTGTCATCTTCTTAGCTAGCAGCCTTTTTTCCGACTATTTATGTTGAAAATTCCTCACTTCACTTACCTTACCCTCATAGTAAAACAGTTTGGACACGCAACCGGTTCATCACACCCTCCATTGAAGTTCAAAAGGTCCCTTGATTTGGGTGTATTCCCTGTTGTTTACACCGACTTACCGTCCTCTTTCATTTTCAATGTTTGTAAATCTGGTATTGATAAAAGTTTGTCTGCCCCCTCAGGAATTTGTAGCTACCCTAGACAGCAATACTAAAGACAAGGTCCTCATCAAAATGCTAAGTCTGGGAAGGGGAAGCCTAGACTTTGCAAAGAAACTGGCCACTGAAGGCCCAGAGGATCCAGAACCACCTGATGAGAATGCCCCCCAGTGGTGCAAGTGTCAATTGTGTAGGCCTGCCTGATGAACAGGAAAATGTTTGCTGTAAGAGGGTCACATGCACCACCAACTACACAGCTTTTTCCAATATTTGCTTGGATAAAGACATTTAAGAAGTCTGCATGAAAGCACATTGTGACATTCGCGCAGATGACTATAACTTCAGCATGAAGAGCTTTTGAAAAGCTGGTTATCGCCAATTTGCACTCTGGGGTATGGTAAACTTGGCAGGGGAAACAGAAGAGTAATTTCTGTATCATTGTGCAGTACGTAAGATAAGGTCTCAGTACCCTGCACCCGATGGCAGGTATATGGGCTACAGAGCAAGTTAAGCAATGGGCAACTTTCACAATGTCATCATTTGGATTTTAACTACCAGAAATCAGTCTTTTTTCTTCCTTATTTAAATTTTGTAATCCCAGTAAGGTAAAAATAATGCACACGTCATCGGCTTCCCCTTGGGATCGACCCCCGGGCTGACCAGGGGGATTGTAAAACCAGTCGAGCAAACTTGAGGAATTTCCCCGGGGGTCGGGGAATCTCTCAAGACAAAGTCCCCTGGGTGAGGTGTCTCTCAGCTGAAAACCCCCGTGACATCCTTAATTTCAAACTTGCGAATTCCCCCAAACCCTAATCTTTGATCGTAAAACAATATCAAGATTTTCCCCTACCCTCGGGCAAAGAATCCCATCCATCTCCTTGTATTCCCCCACATATCTCCCTGGTAGGCCCGGGGGTCGACCCTACGGGGAAGCCGATGACATGTGCATAACAACAGCTCTAATTAGTTTGAAAAAAAAATTTGAAGGATTCTGGTACTTGTAGTAAAATGGTGTCATCATGCAAATGCCCCGTTGTATTTTTCATACAACATAATATTTCTATAATTCAATCATTTTGAGGTTTCAGTTCATAATAAATCTTGAGGAACTATTTATTGAGAAATAAATTTATTATTAATGAGCTCCTGTTGTATCATGAAAAAAAATTTATATTAGCACGCAAAATAGTTAGGAACAGTTAGATTCCATTTGACAGATCTCATCCAAACTACAACCAGGATAAGGTCGAGGGTAGGGTATTTACACTAAGAGCATAACATGTGATTAGCCTATGAATGGGGCATCACTGCATTCAAGGGCTACTCATTTGATATGAGCCCCTAGTTGAAGAATATCATTTGGTGCAATCAATCAATTGCTCATTCTAGTTGTTAATCTGTTTGTAAGCATTTACAAAGAACTCTCCTTATGTACCTTGTGTAGTCAATAATGACACCATCTACACTGTAATGAAGTTAAAATTTCTATGTAAAAGTAGTTCAGAGCAGTAACACTAAATGCTAAAAGACATTTCTCCAACCCTATACACCTTTCATAATCGAAAATGAACCCTTCCCACAGACCAACTAACACCACTTTTGGTTTTGATTAAATAGTTGACAAAATTTCAAATTGACCATCTGGCTTTTTGTGTGTGTGTGTGTGTGTGTGTGTGTGTGTGTGTGTGTGTGTGTGTGTGTGTGTGTGTGTGTGTGTGTGTGGAGAAAAGCTAATAGAATTTGAAAGAACATAACTTATTACTGAGAAACCAATCTCATGCATCCAGTAATCATCAGCCAGAAGGCCTAGATACCTAGAGTTAAATATTCTATAGTATATTTTGATTTTGAATCCACTTCAATCTTTAAAGTTTTCAGTCACTTTGGGTTTCATCGCAAATATGGAGGGTGCCTTCATCAGCTCTTCTGCTGAGGGTGGCACCTTCATGGCTTGAGTTGGTGCAATCTGTTTTCGGATGAATTCATCAATATCATGACGGGCAGAGAAACTGCCTTCGAATCCTTTTTCAGGTTTCCAGCATCCTTGCCACCATATATGGAAAATAGTAATATGCCTTTTCTTCCTTGACCACCTCTGCATGATACCGTTGAGTTCGTTTTGAATGCTTGCGATGACCAACAAGTTTGCCTCCTGGGCTCTGTTTGGGCTTCCGGAAGAGGTGAAAGTTATGGTCAATAGCTGCTAGTAGAATCCTCATGACAAAATAAGGGTACCTAGAAATAAACAAGAAAAAAATTCATTCACTGATAACATAATTTGGCTTAAAATACCAAACTGACCAGTTTATAAGATCAGGTTGGCAATAAATAAAGGCTCTTGAGGTTTTTATTTTACTTACACACATTCACAACTATAATTCAACTAAAAGGGGTTCAGTATACTCGTGTAGCACTAATTGAATGGCCTTCCAAGACAAAGGAAGATATGGAACAATGTTAAGAAAGCTCTTATCTGTCAGTCCAATATTGGTGACAGTTTGAATCTATGTTGTGGTTCAAGTTTATGCTTGCTATTGTTATCATTTCATTTTATTACAATATTAATGGCAGCACCTAAACCTACAAGGAAAATTTCCCTTTGCGTTTTGCTTTATTCTAATATATTACAGTGCATAAAGAAGAAAAGATATTAAATACTGGTTACTATCAAAAGAAGAATGAAATTGAAGAATAACACCTTCACTGCATCCTCTTGGGTGCATACTTTGTCATCATGCTGTTAAAATTCTCCAGCTCACCAGTACTGAAGAGCAAGAAATCAACTGTTACCGTTGGCAGGATATACATGTACAAGGATGTCTGCTTGAATAGTTTACTTGGGGCCGCACTGCATAAATATGAACTGCTCCCAGTCACATCGTTTCTAGGAATGAAAAATATCCAAATGAAAGCGTTAATAACAACTACAGCAATAGCAACAATCTTCGAGCTAAAAGCCAAAATAATAGTACTGCATACACATTCTCAAGGTGGAATCACGTTTACAGATTGTCTACAGGTCAGAATGATGCTGACAGTCCACTGAACTTATAATAATATTCTTTGTGAACTTATAGTTAATTGTGGACAAGTAAACTTATAATTCTTTTTGTACAAGTGAATTTATAATTCTCTGTGGACAAGGTTACATGAGCGCCCACACAGGAAATGACAAATTTTTCATAAATTTTACTAATCAGAAGTACACCTGTTATTATTCAGATATCAAATTTTATTGTAGGATGGACTTTTCTTTCTGGGACGGGTACAACACGTTCATTTAATCATTAATTAAACTGCCAAAACGGTAAATACAGTGTAAGTAAATTATTTGAAGGTCCAGGCATTTTGCAATTGAAGCAACACTACAAAAATAAACTCACAAGCTTTCTCCAGGAGAGTTGGACACGTTATCCAGCTCGATGTATCGACCCTCCGCCGCTTTCCAGGTCTGGGATGCACAGGAGTAGAACTGAGGACAGGACCATCAGCGGCACCATTGTCGTCTAAAACTTTAAAGGCAACAAAAGCAAATTCAGGACAAATGCATCAACCATAAAAATAATTGTAACAGAGAGTTAAATGAGCCATTTACACACAGATGGCTTACCTCTGAGAGGGCACTACGTTTTCCAGTGAAGGAAGATGAAGAAGAAATTCCGCAAAGACGCTGTTTGTACTTCCTTCGAAGCCAAGTGATGCCTTTTTAGCAGTCCACAGTTGAAAGACAGACGATCGAAGTCGAATTTGTCGGACAGAACCCGATAAACGCGGTCTTCCTCGACCAGGATTGTCCATCGTCTGGAAGTTTTGCTTGTAATGCTAATTTACCTCGCCGAATTACGGCCAAACTATCGCAAAATATCTTTCAAAACACGAATAGAAATATTCTTGGATAAATTATCCACTCTAAAAGAACACTCAGTACTCGGTTGGCAGCGTAACAAGGTGGATGAAGACAGATTTCAAATCTACACAGCAATCATCCGAATTTTCAACATCACAAAAATGGCCGCCGAGTGAACGCAGCGCGCAGTGCATAATGGGCAATACTGGGTCTTTAAAATTCGTGCGCGCGCTTAATAATTATTCAAAATGGCGCAGATTTTGAACATCGCCCGTCCAAGTAACCAAAAATCTCGAATCTTCACGCCTGGCATGCACAGGTATCCCATCGACCACAGGATCCCCAAAGATTACGAAGCGTTCTCCTAACGTCGAACGCAATAAGTATTTTCTGCCACATTTATGCAGTCCCCTTATCATAAAAATAATATTTACCCTCATTCCAGTAATATAACCTTACCCAGCCAGTTCTGTCTAAAATATAAAGAAACAAACACTTCAGGAATGGTGAGGATGTCAACCAAGGACAACACCTCCATCCAAAGCATCAGCTTGTCATTTGCTGCAAGAAACTTGATACACAAAAACAATGATGAACTTGAAGCCAATTTACACAATACAACATGCTGACAAATAGACAATAACAAGAATCTCTTTTATAAACGAAAATCATGAGCACAACTTGTTTTCTAACAATCATGTCAGGGGTTTCATTAAGGATCAGGCACATCAGCAAATTGGCTGGCTGTAAACATAGTTTTACCTGCCTGTCACAAGCACATCAAGGTAATTTTTTGGGTCCATGTAAATTGAATAATTTAAATCCAAACATAATAATAATTATTATGTTTGGATTTAAATTATTCAATTTACATGGACCCAAAAAATTACCTTGATGTGCTTGTGACAGGCAGGTAAAACTATGTTTACAGCCAGCCAATTTGCTGATGTGCCTGATCCTTAATGAAACCCCTGACACCCCTTATTGTTTGCCCACCCATGAAAAGTAATTACCTTCCAGCTCAAATGAAACCCCTGTTATGTAGTACATAAAATGCATATAATGCTCAAGCATGTTTAAAAACGTTTTAAAAATGTAAAGGATGTTGAATGACAAGACACGCAAGCAGTTTCTTGAGTACCCAGTCTCCAATAATGTGAGTCATCAAGAAGAAAGAGAACCCTTTGTTAAACCCTCCAATCACTTTCTGTACCATCAACAGTGACATGTCTTAGAAAGGCATGGGACACCTTCATTTTTTCACCTCTACAAGGTACTGCTCATGAGTATACTTAGAAGTTTAATACAGCAAAATACCAAGAACCAGTGGTTTTTTTGTCCTATTGCCTTTCATCCCCTATCAGGCAGGGAATTTGTGCAAAAAGTACCAGGGGAATCCAGATATTGTGGCACATTCAATACACTGTTTTTATACCAATGAAATTAGCCTGACAATGAACTTAGAATTTCTGGAGGATATCCCCGGCCCCAAGCCCTAATGATAGCTCTGCTTTCTGGCAAATTTTCAGAAACCTTTTCATCCTAATATTCAACTTTTCTTTCTTCCACCTGTCATTCACGACACTTGCAGCTACTACTATGTACACAGAGCAGGAAATGCGACGTGACAGCAACTTACTTTGAGCACTACTGTACTTACCCGAAGCAAAAAGTAAAAGAGGAAGAACAGGTTGAAAGCAATGTCAAAAAGCCATAATCTTTGAGCTGCCAGATCCAAGCAGTGTTCTATAGGACTAAAAAACAACAATTACTGGTCAAGAAATCATGAAAAACAACCAATGAGATTCACACAGAGAGCACTTTTCAATAGCCCATTTTACAGTTGTGTGTTCAGTGACCTGGCCTTTGAGTGGAAGCGAGGCTGGAGATGACCTTGTTTTGATACAAACTTCTCTGTCTTTCTCATGCAAATGTGGACTAGTTTGCATAAAAATAACATGTTTTACATGAGAAAAGCAGTGAGGTCTGTATCGAAACAAGGTCACCGCCAGCCTCCTCTCCATTCATAGGCCAGGTCACTAAGCATGCAACTGTAAAATGGGCTATTGAGTGTCATACATTTAAAACAAAAGTAATTACTCTTACCAATCAAAACAGATGCAAAAGAAGTGCAATAACCAGTAGCCAATCAGAATGCGAAACAATATTATTACTAACATGATGCTGTCACCAAGTAGGGGAAGGTGGAAAATTTCAAACCAAGGACAAAATTGAACCACAACGTATAAACTCCTTTCTCAGGATGTTAGAATGGTAGAATACATGTTCATCCATTCTTTTACCTCATCCATTTTTGCATCGAAATGTAATGACATGAGGCCTTCAAAATCTCTTGGAAAATTGTCATGTTAAATTTTTCAATATGATTCTCCCGTTTTTATATAACCGATAACATAATTCTTCAAATTAATACTTACTAGCTTGATTCCAAAGCAAACAATATAATGTACATTACACTGAAAAGAAAATGTAGCACAACCTAAAAAGAGAACAACAAGATAATCAGTCATCATAACACTGACTTACTTCATACCAAAAAAATATATAAAATTAATACTTATTTCTCTTGGACTCTTGGAGTTTGTTCCTGGCACATTCCCATATTTCCCTATGCCTAAATATATACAATTATACCACAACATGGCACACGGAGCAAAGCTGGGGGAGAGATACATCCCACCCCCAAACAAAAAAATAAGCAACAAGTACAAAATGACAGTTTTCTGCAATAAACCATAAACCTCTTTGAAACTAAATTACATGCACTAACACACACACACACACAAAAGAAAATAAGATGAACCACTTTATAAGCTTATGATAAATTAACAAATAAAAAAGCCTTAACTGTGCTTTGTTCTGTTATAAGGCATGCAAGGAAGAGACGAGAGCACAAAAGAAGTAGGAAGAAGCACGAGCCACAGGCGAGTGCTTCTAACTACTTCTTGAGTGTTCTCGTCACTTCCTTGAGTGCCTTATAACAGAACAAAGCATGGTTTAAGGCTTTATTTGTTTTATAATAAAGAATTTCTTATAATTTCCTCATGCATTCGGCTAAAATTTTCGGAAAGCTTTATTTTTCAAATCCTACAAGTGGCATCAGCCGTGCATTTGTACTCTCATAACGCATACTAAAACAGACCAATCACAATCCTTGTTAGAATGGCTCAATACATTTCATTGGTTAAACTCGACCAAAGCTGTCAAAATGTCAAACCATCAAAGTGCAAGTTGTTTTTTAGTCTAAAATAGCGATCAAAAAGCAAATCATTCCGAGAAATTCGGCGGAATTTTGGCTCATACATTCACTAAAAAAAGGCATAATGATCAAGAGCTAGTTTTAAAAGACACTCAGGAGGGTGAATTTTCGAGTGAAAAAAGAAAGTGCAAAAGATTTTATTCGTGAAAAGCTTAAAACCTGGATTGGCTTGCATGGCACCTGGCGTAGCGGGATTGTGTGGTTGAAAACAGATGATTCCACAGCATCTTGCAGCTCACCAAAAAGGTTCACAGAACAGTTTACCATTAATGGGAGGAATGAGTAGCTCAAACTTGAAGAACAAAGTTCTTTCTTTGAACAGTCTGTTATGTTTACGGATGCATGTTTTTAAGCAGATGTGTTTTTTCAAGTGATGGAAACCTCTAAAACAACAGGTGAATTAAATAAATTTCAGCTTTGAACATTTGGTTTAATTGTTGTTACTTTTGTTCAGGACTGAAACTCATATTTATCTCTCGACTGGATGTAAATAGTAATCATCTACACTCGTTTTGGAAGCAAATTAAGAAGTAAGCTTAAGCTTAGTTGAACTGTTTTTTTGTTTGCTTTGCGAGCGAAGAGTGATTTTACTCCGCTTGGCTGACTGTTTTTCGACGTGTCTCAGCAATGTTGAGAAAATTTTGCCCTTATGTCATTAACACGTAACTGGAAAAACTGGAAACTCGAAAACCACTTGTGTTTTCAGAAGTTGCTGAAATTACCCTCGTCACTGCAACTTCTGAAAGCGCACTTGACATTAAGCTTAATCCTTAATTTTTAATGCTGTTATTTGTGGTGTTACTCGCAGAAACAACTTCCAAATCCATTGAGGCTAACCGCTCGTTTTCATACACATTTTCTAGGTCGTACAAGACGTCTGAGTCAAAATAAAAACAGAGGGAAAAATTCAGATTTTCATTTGGGTCTATGGCGTGACACCGTAGCTGCCCATGCATCTGTACTCTCATAAGGCACGCTGTTTTAACCAATCGTAACACGCGTTATATCGAAACTTTATTATAAAAATAAATAAATAAATAACCTAAGTTATGCACCTATCAGTGTCAAGCCCAAGGGGGGGGGGGGGGGTCGGGCAAAGGGTGGGGATTTTGACATTTTCTGAAAAAAATTATCAAAATCCCCACCCCTGGGCAAAAAATAATTGTCAAAAGTATCAAAATCCCCCACCCTGGAGCAAGGGAAGGCGGTCTTATACAATAAATAACGTACCAATTCCCCACCCTGGGGACGTGATGTCCGATCAAAATCCCTACCCTGGGGATATACGTGACAGTCAACTTCCCGTTTCAGGCCAATTTAGCTCGGTCACGTTACGTACGTTTCATTATACATATAGCGAGACTTTGACTTTTTAGGCAATAAACCTTGCAAATAGAATTCTATATGTGCTATATATGTGCTATATTTTCACATGTGAAAAATGCGATACGTCCAATCAGCTTCGCGTATAGCCTCCTACGCAGAAGTCTTTGGGCTCGTCACGCGTTCCTTGTCCACCAACCAACGATGTTCGTGGGCAAGGAACGCGTGACGAGCCAAAAGACGTCTGCGAGCGTACAGCATTCTTCACATGGAAAAATATAACCAATCACCTTCCAGAGTAGAATTGCTTAGCCAATCAGAGCAAAGCACTCAAATGGCTTCCGAGAAGCGCAGCCCACTTGAAGTTTGTGGTTGTTTACCATTTACCAAAAAAATCCGGAAATTTCGGTTGGAATGTAAATGGAAAGCCTATTTTGGTCTTCCCAAACGGAAAATTTCCGGGGAAAACGGAATTTCTTGAAAGGTAGTCCAAAATTCCCAAACGGAATTTCCAAATGGAAATGTGCGTTCCATTTGCTCATTTCTACCAGTTCCAGGGCTTTCGGCTTGGATCGCTCTGTAAACCTGACCGTTAGAAATGTTTGTGTAAATGGAACACGCGCGTTCCGTGGAAATTTTCATTTGGATGTGTGATACGTACCATTTACTGCAACCGTCGACCAACCGGTTTTCCCGTGTAAATGGTAAACAACCTGTGTTTCAAAAACGTGGCTTCGGCTTCCCGTTTTGTTCCACTGGATTTATCGTTAAAATGATTTTATTGATATATATATATATATATATATAATGAGGCGGGATCCCACCAATCCCACCTGGGATCCCGGTTCAGTCCCAGGTGGGATCCCACCTCAAATAGGTGGGATCCCATCTGGGATCCCACCCGGGATTATGGAACGTCCCAGGCGGGAGGCGGGATCCTACAAGGATCCCACCTGGGATCCTTTCTCAAGTAGGCGGGATCCCACCCAAGATTATGGAACATCCCAGGCGGGATCCCACCAGGATCCTACCTGGGATCGTTTCTCAAGTTGGCGGGATCCCACTCAAGATTATGAAACATTCTAGGTGGGATCCCACCTTAGTCCCAGGTGTGATCCCACCAGAGATCATTGGTGTGATCCCACCAATCCCACCAGAATCATCCGGGTGAGATATCCTACTTTCCAAGTGTGGTCACTGTCCTCCATTCCTCCCAGTTTACATTAGCAAATTAATACTATACCAGTTTTGAATTTAAGCCATCAATTTATTAATAATAGCAACATAAGTGTGAATGGTATATGAATTGAATCATACAGTTTAGTCTTAGTACTTGAGTTATAGTCTTAATAGTCTTCCTAAAAGATTAATTTTCACAAAATCTCACAGAAATTGCATAGAAACGTTTTGAAAGAAGCTTGTTGCAATCGAAAGTTCTCATTCAAAGAAATCAAAGACAAAGAAAAAGATATTCCGGGCTTGACATTGTATGACAGGTTACCATAAAATGTGTATGAACAAATGATTCATAAGTTCGGACTTCTAGTCTTTAAAAACCAAAAGCTTATGATTATAAGCTTATATATTCTCAATTCTAGAACTTCAGCGCTTCAGAACTAAAGAGCGATAAAGCAAAAATACAAAATAGGCGATAAAGATCAGAGATGCAAAATTCGAACTTCTACGTAACTATATAACAATGCGATGAGATATCCGAGATTCAAACAAGCATTTCAGCATCTAACCTTTCTCTCTAGACGGCCTGAGAGACAGTTTGTTCTTGAACTATATGTCTGTCCGGCTTCTTTCCTTCAACTGATATATTTCAGTTGCAAAAAGCTGGGGAATCAAAGTATTTTAGCAGAACAGCGTAACAAACTTCATAAAACTCCTCTGTATCTGTTCAAACCCACGCGCTGAAAGCAAAACTCACACTTCGCTATTGTCTTCAAGCACCATGTGACGTTGAAGTTGAATTGCGCATGTGTTGATGATCTCACGGCTTGCCTGGGAACTAGCTTGCTCAAAATTCAAAATGGCGGCCTGGAGTATTCAAGTTCGATCGATCCATTGAGAAAACAACACGATCCTTGGAGACATGCTTCGCTTATTTCCACCTTTATGTGCACTCAAAGGCGAAAGGAAACCTTTGAATATGTTTTCATAAACTTAAAGTGGACCAGGTGAAAAAAAAATGCTCCTACAACAGTCAAGTCCGAAAATGAGCATGACACTTCACTTGTTGCTGCTTTGCTGTAACTTTGATCAAAGTTGCGTCTTTGGAAACAAAACAGTGAAAAGAGGAGCTTTTGAAGAGGATTTCATTTACAACAGAATCAACCAACAAACTGTGTAAGTTGTTTTTTTGTTTGGGAGTGGAAGCGGTGGATGAATTATTTTCTCGATCAAAGCACTACGAACATTTAGTGATAATAATAATAATAATAATAATAATAATAATAATAATAATAATAATAATAATAATAATAATAATAATAATAATAATCACTTTATTTAAGTCTCAAATGTATTTAGCCGAGCACAGATGCTCTACTAATTGGGGAGACTAAATCAAATCAACTCTAAGTAAATCAAATGAAATCAAATGTTGGTTTTTGGGGAGAGGGGAAAACCGGAGTACCCGGAGAAAAACCTCTCGGAGCAGTGTAGAGAACCAACAAACTCAGCCCACTTATGACGCCGAGTCCGGGAATCGAACCCGGGACACATTGGTGGAAGGCGTGCGTGTCCTCAACATTCTTGTGTGACTTGGAATCCTTCAAACAGTGCACTTAGTTGTATTTATTTTTGTTATACGTGTATTTACGTGTTATTTTCCTAACAACCTTGCTTGTAAGGGAATACTAACACAAGCACTTGTCAACTTTTTGTGGAACGTTTGATTGACATTTGATTGATTACTGGCTGATCAAATTCATGACATATGTCCATGGATGTTTGAAATGGATAATTTGGGTAGCAAATTCTACATTCATCACTTTTTTGCATGGAAACTTCCCAAGATCACACGCAAGAGTATGTTTCTTGGTAGGATATTTAGGATCCCAGGTGGGATATGACTCTTGCGAATCTTTTCTAGGATCCCAGGTGGGATGCACAATGTCCACCCAGACTCCCGGGTGGGATGCATAAGTCCCACTAAGATCCCGGGTGGGATGTAGAAATCCCACCTAAGATCCCGGGTGGGATGTAGAAATCCCACCTAAGATCCCGGGTGGGATGCTGGAATCCCGCATTTGATGCGGGATCCCAGGTGGGATCAAATTTTCATCCCAGGTGGGAAAGGCGGGATCCCACCTCCTAAGGCGGGATCCCGCCATTCCCACCTGGGATCCCATGCGGGATTGCCGGGATCCCGCCTAGATCCCACCTGACATTTTACCTGTCAGTCTTGAATTTTTTGCTGTTCTTCATGTAAGCTTATTGAATCTGGAAAAATAAAACTGATTTCAAGTATAGGTAATTAATTCTCGTTATATATATAATAAACAAATTACAGCATAGAAAGTGCTTTGTACGGATTTTTATTCACTCGTTGCAAAACTCTGGAAAACTCACTCGTTCGCTTTCCCAAGTTTTACAACTCGTGAATAAAAATCTGTACGTCGCACTTTCTATGCTGTAATCTATATATAGGGAAGCTTTGAAACGCGTTCTAGAAGAAAATCTACCTTGAGGACTGTAAATTGTTTTTAGAAACACAGGATTTTGAGACAAGCACAAAAAAGCGACCTTCTGAAAAGACCAATTCTCTGCCGAAACTGGTGGTCCTCACAGTACAGAAGAGAAAGTTAACGTATCCAGTGATCTAAATTGGAATGTTCATATTGCTGGCATTTAAATATAGGCAAAGCCAACAGATCTCTTGGCTTTATAAGATGAAACCTAAATAAGTGCCCGGAAAACGTAAGGGAACAAGCCTATCTTGCTTTAGTTAGACCACAGCTTGAGTATGGATCTTGTACATGGGACCCGTACATTCAAAAACAGATAAAGGACATTGAGAGTGTGCAGATACGAGCAGCACGTTTTGTTAAAAGTGAATACAGCACGCACCACTCCTGGATCTGTGACGAAAATTTTGAATGATTTGAAATGGCCAACACTCGAGAAAAGAAGGAAAGTGGCACAACTCACAATGATGTTTAAAGTAGTTTCTGGTCTATCAGCTATACAATTTCCACCCTATATATTGGGGTGGGTGATTTCTGGTCAGCAAGAATTTTTTTTTCTAACAACATGGTGGGCAGGATAGTTGTTTCCCTTCGCGCTGTAATTTTTTCTTTTATATTTGTGCTGCATGCAATTTTTTTCTTCCGACAAACACTTGCAGGAAATTTTTTTTCAAAATCACTATTCTCAGTCGGAGAGACTTCTTCTCATTCTTTGTATTTGTTTCAAAAGTCTGATACCAAATCTAAAACAATGATTTACTCTCAATTGCTTCACAGTGCTCATTACCTGGGTACCACAAGAACACAACTAACACAGGAAATGCTCAATTTGCACTTTATTATGGAAAACTGAATTTCATATTCCCAATTAAGTGTTGATGTGATTCCAGTGTAACTGTGCCAACCCTGACCTTGCGACTTGATTAGACAGACATGAACACCCATGTGCATGTAATCTTCAATAAAATAATGTACACTGTACACTGTCCCTTTTCTCTGTAATAACTAAATGTCCTGTCTAGGGTGTGCACCAGTAACAAACCCTAAAAGGGACATTGCAAAGTGTTCAAACTTTAAGCCGAAAATATATTACCAAGTTGTTCGGAAAAAGAAAACTGTTTGTTATAAGCGGGTGTCAGCAGAGCAGGGTTCCACTGTGTTTTTGCAAAGAAATCTATACCCTGGCGAGGTTTTAAACCATATTCAGGTATGTATTTTCTGTTTTAAGCATGCAGTTTAGAGGAGGCTCCGTAGGTTCCGCTGGTTCTATGGGTTCCATGAATTAGACATGCTGGCCTCTCACAGTACTTTCACTTAATCTGACTCTGTGTGATGTAAAAGAACCGCTTAGGTACATGACAGATCTCTTGCAGTGACTGCCCCTAGTGCCTGTCCTAATTTGGTACATTATCCCTGAATAGCCCTGATAGGGAGAGGATAATTAAGTTGTAAAGCTTATGTATGTATATGCACCCATTGTACAGGTCAATTCGAAACTTCACCCTTTCTCCTGCCATTTCATCCTTGAAAACTGGTTGCTTTATTTCCTGACTCCTTAATTGCCCTCAAATTCCCAATCATGATGGTTGAATCGTTTAGTATAAAACAGACAGCTATGGACCATGAACTGCGTATAAAGGAATGTGGACTTGGTGTAAAACAAGGACTAGCAACAGACTGCGGATTTATAGGTACAAAAAATGTGGACTACAGAATGCAGACTCTGGCAGTATAAAACAATGTTTTAAAATTTTAAAATATAATATCTTTTTATAAGTTAACTTTTGTTGGTCTGTAGTTCACATTTTGTATTTAGTCCACGTTTTACACCAACTCCACAGTTTGTAGCCCGAGTTTTATACCCAGTCCATGCATATGGTCTGCAGTCCACGGTCCATGTTTTATACTGACTGATGGTTGAATGCAACTTTCCAAGACCAATATAATTTATTTTCTAATGGTGGGAATGAAAAAGGCATCCATTTTTATTTCATCAAATCTCATTAACAGGACTAACTCCATCTGTCTACCTTGGGTATTTGCTTGTTGCAAATATGGAACATATTTAGTGCATGCTGCTTGAATCACACAAAAAATTGCACATGGTTGTTATTATAGTGTGCATTTACTATTGTTGTAGGATAAAAATAAACTTTTAATTTTTCATCCAGGGCTCAACACTAACTTTTGACACCACTTTCCATTTTGGAAAAACATATTTCAAAATTTACCTTCCACCTCAAAATTTTACTTTCCAAAATGGATTACAGTATCATGCCTAGTTGCTAACCGCAATGTTTTTCTTGCCATGTCTCATTGATAGTATTATCTATTTGTCTGAGTGTGTAAAACCGAACCAAAATAGACTCATTCTTTACTGCTAGTCATATCTCCAATATGTCACATTCTCTTACTACTGGTATGTGGAAATTATTGTTGTGCTCAGACCTCCTTGGGAGTTTTTTCAATCCTTCAATAATTTATGGTGGGAAATGCAATTAAATCATGGCGAAATTTGTCCTTATCAAGAACAAAATCAATGAGAGTTTTTGTCTCATTTCATTTGCAAACATTTTGATTAAAGGCTTTCAAAAGAAAAATATGCTTTCCATCATAGCCCAAAATTTAGTTTCCAGAGCGGGTGAGTATTCTGGTTCATTTTCATTTTTACTCTTCAAGACGTAAATTTACTCTCCAGTGGAAAGCGGGTGAGTGTTTATAGTGTCGAGCCCTGTCATCTAAGACAGTTCACCCTGTAGACTAGTACCACTCCTTGCTTCCAGAATTTTACTTTAAACAGAGCTCAAATTACAGAAGATAATCTGTTGATTAAATACTAGTATACATTTTGACCCAATCTCTTTGATGTCAGTTTAATTTTAGCAGAATTTCTTCATAAGGTACACTCCTATCTTGTATCTCAGGCATTTGTCCCTTACTGTACAAGCTCAAAGAAACAAGTGACTCCTTAAAGATTTGGTTTACAATTAATTGATTGACTTTTTCAAACATCTGACATACTCATGATGACTGGAAGTAAAGCAAAGTCCAACATAGTGCTGAACTCTAAGCATGCACAATTCAAGTGAAAGCCAGCAGTTAGCCAAAAGTCTTAATTTCAACAAGACTCTGCATGGGTACAAGATTGGGCACACTCAAGCATAGCACCATGAGTTAGTTTGAATGGTCATGTAATCCTGATCAACAATGAAATAATAAAATTTATTCTAAATGAAACTTCCCACTGCAGTGCACTCCCAACAACCACTTGGCTACTTGATGCAATACAATATTGTTTCATCTAATTTTCTTTTCTTTTCTTTTCACATCTGTCTCTTCCCATTTTTTTTCAATTGCTATTTTCATAGAGCACACTTCTGCAATCTACATTTTCCTTAGTAGTTGTTGGTATACTCCCTTTTGTGTAAGACCTTGGATATCTGAGGCATTGGAGAGAGTTTAAAAAATGAGTAGCCATTATGACATTGTATTACATTCCTTTCAATGCTGGTGTTGCATAACTTGCAGCTTTAAAATGGCTTTGTCATTTTGTAATGTGAGGATTAATTAAATGTCACTCATATTTCTAAAATTAATGTTCTGTATGCTCTGTATGCCTTCCTTCATCACCTCAGGATATGTTTACCGCATCTTCGTATTAAAGTAATGCATTAAAAGGGGTGGCAAATGAAAAATTCAAGGCTTCACAAGAGGGTAATACCACCATTTTTTCTACAAGCCTGAGGCATTTTTGGGCTTGCATAAGAAATTAAGAATTGAGACAGCTTTGATTTGTACAAAAAGATCCACCAACTATGAGAACTGTGAAATTTGGCCAAAATTATTTGCCACTCCTTTCAAATCATCTAGGGTTGTTTATTTTGCTGGTAAATGTAGATTGCCCAACATTCTGATATCACTGTCTGTTAAGTGTTTGCATAGTGTGGCAATGTCGTATTTCAGCTGTCCAAAAACACTATTGGGGTATTTTTAGCTTGATAGTAATGCCAAGGTTGCCAGTTTTCAGGACCATGTTTAAAGACCTTACTATGTACTTTAACTATTTGAGCATTGACCGTGATATACAAAAAAAATGTATTCATTGAATAACTGAGACCCTTCTCTCACTAGGTTGATATAAGCATGAGTTAGAATGTTGTTGTGATTGGCCTAGAGTTTAAATTAACTGAAATATGTGTATTAGGATTTTCTTTAAAAATTGAAAACACCCCATGACTTCTTAGTAAACCAAATTAGAGGTCTAGAAACACTAAGCTTGTCATACTACAGGAGAATCCAAAACACCTATGGTGAAAGTATGTTTTCTTACGTTGTCATTGTGTTTCTATGGAAACAGAAACAAGGAACTTGAATATGTGGTGTTCCAAATTGATCAAGATAAACAGAACTACTGGCTTGTGTTATATTTGTTTGCTGAGCAAAAAAAAGCAGATTGCTATTGTCATATTATTCATGCTGAAAAGCGTTTTAGCAAGTGTGAGTTCGCTATATAATTGTTCTAAATTGGTGTTCCAAATTGATCAAGATAAACAGAACTACTGGCTTGTGTTATATTTGTTTGCTGAGCAAAAAAAGCAGATTGCTATTGTCATATTATTCATGCTGAAAAGCGTTTTAGCAAGTGTGAGTTCGCTATATAATTGTTCTAAATTGTAATAAATTCAACATTATTCCATTGTATTTCAACATTTTAATTTAGCCAGAAATATAGAAAAACTTATTGAAACCCTTGTATAATACAGTTGCCCGCAGTAAAGTAGAGATGAAAGATGTTGACAAAAAAGAAAATTGAGAAAACAGAAACATGATCTGGAAAGGTAAAATTATTTTAGAAACCTGGTAGGGGGTAGATATGAAAATAAAAAATTAATATACTTCACATGTTACTTAGTCTCCGAATATTATGGATACTCAAAGCAAAAAACAGAATGTCTAGTTATATTATTCAATTTCTCGTATTTCTAGAGAAATGATACGGTTAAAATAAAGAAATTCCGGGCAGTCAAGTGTATCGAAAGGATCACGCATGTTTGTTTACTTGTGAAAATAAGAACGCGTGCCGTATGCATTTCGCTACAGTGTCACGCAACAGACAGACGACGGACGATGCGTATTTATGCGATGGGAAGAAAGAATTATAACGATTCTCCATATGTGTTCGTAATAAAATTCTCCGATCATTATGAACGCCCCGTTTCACATTGAGCATGGGAACAATTGCTCATCAGTGAGAATTGGTCGGCGGGCTAAAGTTCAACTTCAGCAAGGAAAAAAGTGTACGCTTCAGGGCATAGCAGTTATCAATACAAGAGTATCAATATGGTGAAATCTGCAAAATAGATCCGAGAAACACGGATTGTTCCGGAATTTTCTTTCTTTCTATTTTACAGTCCAGTTTATCCGGTAAGCGAGTAAAACGCGTTCTAAACACAGGCTTACAGTGTCCTGTGCAAATGGATTTTGCTACTTTGTTTCCTGTCTTGTTTCAATGTTTACAAAAACTTACCAGACATCGTCCCTTGAAAGTCTGCGCCGTTATCAAGGTCGCTGCTTGTTCCTTCACCCAAACGTAAAAACCTCTTTTCGCGACATCCGGTGCTGGCAAGCGATTAATTCTCTTGTTCCCATCTTTTTTGCTCGGGTTTAGTCTGGTTCGTTTTGAGTCACATGTTTTCCTTGTTAACCTAAAAATTAGAATCAATACAAGAGTATCAATATGGTGAAATCTGCAAAAATAGATCCGAGAAACACGGATTGTTCCGGAATTTTCTTTCTTTCTATTTTACAGTCCAGTTTATCCGGTAAGCGAGTAAAACGCGTTCTAAACACAGGCTTACAGTGTCCTGTGCAAATGGATTTTGCTACTTTGTTTCCTGTCTTGTTTCAATGTTTACAAAAACTTACCAGACATCGTCCCTTGAAAGTCTGCGCCGTTATCAAGGTCGCTGCTTGTTCCTTCACCCAAACGTAAAAACCTCTTTTCGCGACATCCGGTGCTGGCAACGATTAATTCTCTTGTTCCCATCTTTTTTGCTCGGGTTTAGTCTGGTTCGTTTTGAGTCACATGTTTTCCTTGTTAACCTAAAAATTAGAATAACCACGAGTCCGCCAAAAAATACAGCTACGCTTGTGCCAAAGAAATAGTACCATTTCCTGTCCTCTGACGCGACCAAACAGTCTTTCTCGCATTTCACTGACAGGCTCGAGTACGGATACAAGCGTTAACACTCATATTTTTCTCGTAGTAAGCAATGCCATGTCATCTTCTGTGAAGCCATCTGCAAACTGAACGAACGACATCCGCTCAAGTCATCTCTGTCATGGGTGGTCGATTTCACTGTCTCGAAACGGTCAACGGGTAATGAGAATACCAATGCAACGGGGATCCTTCTTAAAACACCTTCAGTTCGATTGACATTATAGATTAACAGAAAAAAATAAACTCGATGGGACTCATGAGTAACCTTTAGATGTTTAATCATTTTGAGGAACAAGGAGTCGTAAGTTGGCCAAGTTCAGAAGTTTCAAGGAATAGCGAGTGGGACTCGTGATTGTACTTTCAATTCTCATTGTGTTACAGCCAGATGGGCAAATCGATTTCAAACGCTACTTAGCAACGCTCTGTTATTTGTAGTCAGAATTGTAAACACTCGTTTTTCAATGTTTCAACCCCACGAAATAGGTTACAGGGCGAAGATAAACCGAATTATTACAACCGCAGTTACGTTGAGACTTAAAGAAAAAAAATCTAGTCCTGAGAAAAGTTCCTAAAAAGTTGCTTTTCACTGAAGTGAAAAGAAAACAAACCAATGCCACTTTGACGGCTTCAAATTATAATATCAATATAGCCAATACATCTTACATACGACAAAACTATCCTTGCAAAAAATATACTAGCTCCTGAAAAATTAACTACCGACCAAGAAAAAACAACTACTTGAGAAATTTTATCGGCCTCAAAATTAAATGCGATGAAATGAAAACGCAATAGTACACCATAAAATGCAAAATACAAGGCACCAGGTGTAAAGGGCGAGAAAAAGCTTTCCACGTGTAACATGTTTCCAGCTAGAGTAATCAGCCTTCCTCAAAGGATTGAATTTTGCATTCATGAATCAAACAATTAAAATATTTAATAGTCAACAACTGGGTAATTTTTGTTTTGACTATTTTGCAAAGACAGTTTTCATAGCTATTGCACGTTTAAGTCTAATCGCATGAGGCGTTTAACTGTTCTCGCCCTTAAAACCCGTTTACGCTGTAATTTCATGTCTTTCTTTTTCTTTTGGCCCTTAAAGCATTTTCTGACTGGCCAAGGGATAGGAGCAAAATTTGGTTAAAATTCTACGCTTTTATTACTTAAGCTCACTGGACTACAAATTGCAAGGTACAGGGTTCGAACTCTTTTTTGGACTAAAAATTCAAGGACATTCCAGGACACAATTCCAATTTTCCAAGCACTCCATCCAGTAAAATGCCATTAGAATGTGATACTAGATGATTGGGTTTAAGGGATAACTGCCAGATTTGTTCAAGTCTAAGTCTTTTCTAGTTCTTCCACTAAGTGGAAACAGTCAAACAGCAATTTTCAAGGTTTTTCAAGGACCCAATGTACTTTTCACGGACTTTTAAGGCCTTGAATTGTGATTTTCAAATTCAAGGACTTTCAAGGTGTGTGCGAACCCTGAAGGTAGGAAGCCCTTTCGTTCAATTTATTTTGTCCCACATAGACTGGAAATTGCAGTTTATTTCAGGGGGTCTGTCACGTGATTTGAATAGATCCAAACATGTTTGGAACAGCATAACATTGCACTATTTGAACATATTTAGATACTGAAGTGTAAAACAGGAGCTGTCTCTGCCACCAATGTGGAAAAAGTATGTCTATAATAAAAGCCCAGCCAAAAATTGGAAAATAAACAAAACATGTGTTTATTAGACCATTCATCGTAACCCTCTCAGGGAGTGGTCAGCTGCATACAGGCTAATGGCCAAAATAAGGACTAAAAGATCATTGCTTGACTAAAATTACAGCAGTTTGCCACAAATTAAAAAGTGAACATTGATGATTTATTCAAAAACATGATTACACAAGAATAATTGTACATTTAATGTATAAATACAGAGAAATGAAACTTCTTTTACTGGCAAAAAGCTGTGACACATGCCATAAGATGGAGCTTTACTTTTCAACGAGTGTGTAAGCAAAATGTTCTGGAAGTCCTAATGAAACTGTACAGGGTATAATATAAAGTAAAAAGAAACTTTAAAATTAAGTTTATGTAGGCTTGTTGGCTCCTTTCTTGCCAATTAAACTCTTGTGGATATGAGGGATTACACCTGCAAGTAATCAATGAAAAAAGATCAATGAATAAACCTTTCTTTTTCTCACACGAGTAAATTAAGCCTTCTTTGGTCCCAGTTGTTCAAAGAACACTAAAGCCCAGGAGGTGAGACAGCTTTAAATCCCAGATTAACAGCCATTACAGAATTATACAAAAAGCTGTGGCCCTTTAAGTTAAGATAGGCCCTCAAAAGCCTCATTCAACAGCTGTAGATAAACCCTTGTTCAAATTAACATTAATTTGCTTTTGTACATTACTCCTGCCACTTTAAGCAGCTTACAACAAAGGCAAATTAAAAAAACCCACTTGTTTACAAGGAGCCCCTTGCATACCAGAGGGCATGTCTTTCACATCAAGACAAATTTTATGGCTTTGAAATGAGACATTTGGAGGGGAAATGCTTCTTTGCCATTAAGGGCATGCTACCAAAGGTAATTATTACCAGAAAGTAGCAAAGTTGGAAATTTCTAAATGCTCATTTTCAAGAACTGGAGCAAGTATGGAACCTTATTCCTTCTGACTGGAGAGATGCTTCTAAATCTGTTCTTAAGAAAAAAATTTGTGGATTTCTATTCGATACTCTATTGGATAAGGATGACTTTGTTGAAGTCGACAATTTAGTCTAATGACATCACCCAGGCTCTTCAATAGATGTAACATATGTAATAAATTTAGATACTTATGCGGTGTAGGATATCAAATTTGTTCTCTTTGTAAAATTATTACCACTAGTTTACAATTTGTCCACTTCACCTCCCGCCTAGATTAGCTTAAGCTGACTGTAGGTTGTGTGAAATATTTCCTTTTTAGTTTACTAAAAAGTTACTTGAAAGTTTTTCGAGTAATAAAGTTGTTGTTGTTATTGCTGCATTCATCCAGATTATCAGCTGAAAGCATAATGTTCCTTGAAAAATCACAATAATATACAACAGACTATCAGTAGGATTTTACATAAAACATTTTTTAAAAACAGGATACATCTACCTGAGAGCATTCGAGAACCAGTTTTAGCTAATATTAATAGTATGGATGATTGACAATTTGAAGCACATTGACCTATTGGTACTCCTTCTTCAAGGCAAGAACAATGCAAAGCAGCCATGGAAGGTGCATACATTTGTAAATCATTTGCTGCTTAAGAGCAGCAAAGAATCATGGTAAGTGATCGCCTTATTACCATATGGGAAGTGTCTTATTTGCTGAGAGCCTTAAACCTCACATATGCTTCACTATGGGAGTTATTTCTAGGTAACTGCAGTAAATTTTTACGGAAACAATTAACATAATGGGTATAACTTAAACATGCAGGGACAACACAAAACGCGCTGACTTCACAAGTTGAGAGAAAGGGAGTAAAATTATGTAGGTGGCTCAAAAGCTCAGTAACTGCTCAGTGGCTTTGGAAGAAAGAATGTACATTAAAAATAACATGAAGCCTAATCACTCTGCTCTGCAGCTGACAACTAAAATCGATGCTTTTATCACGGGAAAAACAAGGTATTTCTTTACAGTGAAAAAGTGGCCATGGGTGTCTACATGGCTTTTCTCACTCACCAGCGAAAAAAATCAGTTTTGGAATGAATCAGATGTAATGACAAAGGATCACTCAAAACTGGATCTTACAAGACACTAACAGCAGCAGCAGCAAACACCAAATATACACAGGGTTCGAAGTTTCTCGAATAAAATAACCTTAACGGTAACATTTAATACAAGGGCAAATGACGAATTCAACTTACCGCCACCGGCGATTGTGGCTTTGATTAGCGAATCGAGTTCCTCGTCACCTCGAATGGCAAGTTGAAGATGGCGTGGGGTGATACGCTTCACTTTCAAATCCTTAGAAGCATTTCCAGCCAACTCTAGAACCTGTAAACAGCCAATTTTGTCTGAGATTCTTTGATCACTGGTTGAACTCGCAAGAAAATATAATTAAGCTTAGTCAACTTGTGAGGCAAATCAAGCGCAGAAAATAAATCTTTCTTCGATTCCTCGGTTGAATAAGGCAGTGTACACGAAAAGAAAAAAGCTGCGGAAAATCCTTTAATTGGGACACGAATCTTGCTCTCCTGACCAAATGCAAGCTAAATAAAGAAGCTTCGAAGGCGCCATTGTGGATTTCAAATATGGCGGGAACTGTCGTTACTGGCGTAACAGCCACTCGTTTAGTAACTTTTACTAATAGCTTTCCCATCAAATTTTCACCATTTTAACGCAAGCAGTAAAACGGCACGATGTACTTGTAGTGTTAACTGAAATGAGCGAGAAGGATCAGTGGAAAATGAATCAAATGATTTGATTCAAGCTGTGGCATATTCCTTTCAATGAAGCTGAATATTCAACCGCCAAGAAATAACTCATCCGACTTTTGGACAATTTGTTTTTCTAAACAGAAGATTTTAGCGGAAAATTACTCAAACTTTTAATTTTTCAACCAGCAGCATGTTGTGCACCTACCTCAGCGGTTAAATACTCGAGAATAGCTGCGCTGTATACGGCCGCTGTCGCTCCAACGCGGCCATGACTTGTTGTTCGGTTTTTCAAATGTCTATGAATACGACCTACAGGGAACTGTGGAAAAAATATAGCGTCAGAAACAAAGTAATCATGTCAATTCTTTTAAACTTTAACTGCTGATTTGAGCGCACAACGCCAACCTACCTGGAGTCCTGCCCTTGCCGAACGGGAAACGGCTTTGGCCTTTGCCTTGGAATCTTTACCAGCTTTTCCGCCTGCCTACAAAACAACCAGCCGAAGTTAGCGCAAGAAATATCACACTTTCCTGCCGCGTTACTAGCTAAAAAGAACTTCATTCGATATTCGAAGAAGGGATTAAACTTCTTCAACGAAAAATACAAAACTATCGTCTCGCAAAAGGCGGATGCAAGCGGATGCAAAACCCGCACAACTTACCATCTCTACTCTTTGCAAAATTTGTGTGACGCGCAAACAAACGACAACTGAAGAGCGCCAAAATTATGCCAACTACATTTGAAAGTGAACTAGCCAATCAGAACGTAGCTTCTGAGCAACAGCCAATCACAACCTGTTAACCTCCCGCTCGATTGTAAATTCTAAATATGGCTAATAAATGAATGAATGTGAATTTCTGGTAAGACAATCGATCAAACATCTAATCATCTATTGTTCCATCACAAAAAGTAACATATCATGGCAGTAAATTTGTTTGTTCGAGTTCGGCCTCATCAAGTATGTTTGTCAGTTGAAGATAGCAACCTGGACATTCCAAGTTTAACAAAAACCAGAAGCTGCAAAACTGATTCCTTTGGGACTGTTAAAATAAAAATGACATTAAAATTTAATAAGCCGCTGATAATTGTCAGAAGTTTCAAAGGAATAGCGCCGATTTATCGATTGACATGATTACCATTCAATGTCCGAAACCCGGGAAAACAAGACAACGGGAAACCAAGCTAAGACAAACGCAAGCTCTTTACTGATGAAAAAATGTATAGTTCTGTTTATGGACCATTTCCATGCAGATCCTTCGTCCCTGTTAGTTGTGGAGCCACCATTTTTGAGTGGAACCCCGTGACGCGCTTAAGTGAGATGATATGTCACGAATTCACTCGATCTCGTGCAATCACAAGACCCTTGTGATTGCACGAGATTGAGTGAATTCGTGACATGTCATCTCACTTAAGCCCGTGAATACCCCCTAGCTGTCGGAGTCATGCGTGGGACTCAAGTGTAAATTATGCGACATTTTAAAAACCCTTTATAAGGTTGGGATACCTCTAATAGTCCCGCCAGGTCAATTAACGCTTGCCTGTAGACCACCATTAAAACAATTTTTGGCGAAAACGCTGACCGATATCTGATGGTCCTATTTTTTCTTACCATTATTAGCCAGGAAGACAGGTAGAGAATTCAGAACGGGAAGAAAACGACATGGGAGACTGGTTAAAATACCACTTTCGAACTCGGCCCTGGCAAGAAGTTATTGATGTAGATGTAGATCTGTCGCTTGCCTCGAAACGTTATAACAACATTCATCTCCGATTCAATGAATTGTTGCCAGAGGTACCTTGCCAAATTTCCCCGCCATTTCGTTCACATGACTGTAGGCGTGTGATCGTTCAAAGTAAAAAAACTGTTACAAGGTATTCCGTCGTAGTAAATTAAATTTTAACCTTCAAATGGCCTAAGGCCTGGTTTAAACGTCGAACTTCACATGTGCCGAATCTAATGCAAATGAGAAAAATCTATTGTTTTCGCTCATTTGCATTAGATTCGGCACATGTGAAGTTCGACGTTTAAACTGGGCCTTAATTTAACTGAAAAAAAAATTCTCAGCTAATTGCTTCGGCGCTCAGCTAATTGCTTCGGCTTCAAATTTATTCTCTAAAATTGCCAGTATTCATTCTTTCAGCACACGCTCAGGGCACACGCTCAGGGCACAAGCTCATGGCACACGCTCATCAACATCTGAGCATTTTTTTACTAAACAATCCGCACTTAATGTTCAAATTAAGGCCTTTTCACGTGTTGGTGTTAAAATCTGGAATGGGATACCAACTAGACTAAAAAAGTTATCCAAAAACTCTTTTAAAAAAACTATAAGAACAAAACTAATTGAAATACTAGAATCTGAAAACTCGAGATAGATACGTTAATTAACATGATGAAAAATTAAATTTCCGACTTGAGTCAAGTTTTAGTCTCTAGCTTTCCCCTTTAGATTTTACCTAGACAGCAATATTTACATGTTGTTAGGCGATTTTTGATTCTGTTTAATGTAATCGTAAGACGAATCAGTAATAATATTAATAATAATATTAATATTTATAATAGTAATATTTAAGGACTGGTCCGCCTCGATTAGCTGTAAAGCTATTTGCGGCCCAGTCCACCAAGAATTATCCACTTGTAAAAGAGTTGAAATAAACTAGAACTTGAAACTTGAAATAAACTTGAACTTGAACTTGTAAGCTAAAGCGGCAAATGACGACAAAGCTTTGATGTCTTTCCCGAACAAAACGCCGCGCGCGATCACTACATGAATTGCCGCAGATAAATGCATGGCAAGCCCACCGCGGATGATGAAAAAGGTTTACTGGAAAAACCCGCGGCGAACGCTAGTCGCAATCAAGACATCAAAAATCTTGCATGCGACAATCAAGTTCACGTCCGACGTTACGCAAAATAGCGCAACAATCAATCACAAGTAGGATCTGGGTACGAGATTACAAACATAATACCATGACCGTTTTTATCAGCAGAGACGCGTAATCCGTCTGGGACGAACTTGGGCAAACATTTGTTAGTGCGTCTGTTTAGTTCGACTAATATAAAGACGGGCACAAGACGCATTATGCGTCTAGACGAACTATCTTATTTAGTGCGTCTTTCAAGACGTACTAAAGTGGATAGTTCGTCTAGACACATAATACATCTTGTGCCACTACATGTATCGGAAGCTGTCACAACGAGGCATACAGCTGTGAAATATGCCATTTTCAAAAGAAGCAACGGTTGTAACGTGTCCAACCAGTACTCAGTGGGGCGAAAGCATCATACGAAAGAAATATCTACGCTAAGAGAAATTCCTTATTTATGTTAGGGATATCATTTAGGGGACGAAACACGACTGATTACCTCGCGGGAGGACAAGCGACGTACGGGAGGCAGTTTTCGAGTTCACTCGTGTGTTTTTCTCGCCTTACTTCCTGTCTAAGAAAACCGAGGGACCACTCGTACGTAGTCCGTGCACAAGGTTGCCACTCATAACTGGGATAAGAAAAATCTCTTGACTTTTCACTGACCACAAACCAATTTCCTCTGACCGTCCAAAGCAAACCCTTGAGTAATAAAGCCCGCAATGGAAACACGGAAATCAATGATTTCTTTGCAGAAATTTTTTTAAACGACTTTATCTTTACTATTAGGCCAGGGTCAAACGCCGTCCTTCACATGAGCCGAACCCAATTCAACCAGTTAGGCACATATGAAGTTCGGCGTTTGACCCAATTAAGTTCTACTGATCAGTTTATTTGGAGCGGCTGAGGCGTTCTTCACGCCTGGCCAGCCGTGAATAACGCCTGAAGACCGACTTTGGGTCAAACGCCGATCTTCACATGAGCCGAACCAATTGCATAATCATGTTAATATATAAAGCAGCCCCTATCTGTTTATTTTCGCGATCTAGTTAAGTTCGTCTGAATTATATTTAAGTTCGACGTTTGACTCATAGGCGAACTTAACTAATTTGGGTCGACCTATACTGTAATTAAGTTCGGCTTATGTGAAGTACGGCGTTTGACCCGGGCCTAACAAGGAATCTCCTTCCCAATTTCAGGTAGAATTTAGAATTTCCTTGACTTGATACACAATTTCCTGACTTTTCCCCGACATTGAAAATAAATCCCTTTTTCCCTGACCGTGGCAACACCGATACCCGTGTAAGAAAATTTAAAGTTGCTGCGAGACACTGAAGTTGCACGAGACATTCAGCTGTGAAAGATACCATACTCAAATTAAAGAATCAACGTTTAGTGCAAGGACTGTGTGGTGCGTCTAGCCAGCATTCAGTGGGGAGGGAAAGAGAGGAGCTTCAGTGAGGTGCTGTTTGACCCAATTTTCTTTGGTTAGTAACATGTTAGTAAAGCATACGTAACTGTATGCCTTCCGCGAAGAGACGCGACACAAAACGAGCGAAACACGCTAGCCAGAGCGAAAGGTGCCTCCAGGTGCTGTCCAGGGAGGAGAAGCGACGCGCAAAGTAAGGAAAAATTATTGTTAAGCCCTGGCTTAACACAACATTAGGGCCATTTATACGGGAGGAAATAAGACGCGTCTTATCTAAGACGCGACTTAAATAGGACGCGAACTGTACCGTTTATACCTCTGCGTCCTACATAAGACGCGAGGATCTTCGTATAAATGGTTCGAGTCTTATTTTTCATACAGCCTCGCTTACCGCCAAGATGGCGCGCTGTAGCAAGAAACAACCGCGTACTGTCCTGTTATTTTAAGAAGGAAAGGACTTTCTTTCTTTCTTTTTTTTTCTTAGGAACACCACGCTGTTATAGAAAATTCATAAACTCGCTGTATCATACAAATAACACAACAGAAATCCAAGAAAGGTCGGGAGAAAACGACGGACTGGTGCGACTGATGGCAGGTTAAAGAAGGAAGATGCTGAATTCACTTTCGCCTCTCTCAGCCATCTTTTGCCAAGCTTTGCAACCAATTACACTGTCGAATCGTAAGACAAGTTCATGTTGCTTTTGTTGTTATGCGCGCGTACTTGTAGTTCACGTCTTATTTTGGACGCGAAAACATTTATACGAGGAAGTTCACGTCTTAGGGCCTGTTCACATGGAGGTGGGGGACCCCAGGCAGGTGAGGTCCCCCACCTACCCGTGGTCCAAAAAAGCTAGCCTTCACATGCAACCCCGGGGTGCTAGGGTGAGGTTTAAAATGCTATCGCGTGGTCGCTAAGAACGAATATTAACAAAATAATTCAGAGATGATTGCCCGGATGAACCTCACCACACCCCACCTCCAGCATTCACATGGAGAAAACTCACCCCAGCTAAGCGGGTTACCCGCCCTTCCAACGCGATGTTGGATGAAAATGTTTGATTGTTTAAGCCTGGTTTTCACTAGCGACGCAAGCACAAACGCAAGCAGTTGGCAAGCATGAGCGCAAGCACAAGAGAGCTTTTTTCTCCAAGTAAACGGGCTTAACGCAAGCATAAACATAAGGGCAAGCACAAGCGCAAGGATCAAAATTTTTCCTTTTCCTTGTGCTTGCACTTTAATATGTTTCCGTTAGTTTGCGTAGTGTCATCACTTGGCATAAGTTACTTATGCTTGCGTTGCTAGTGAAACCCAGGCTTTAGCCGGGGCTTTTCCCTTCCTTCTTCCCGTAATGACCAAATTTTAGGTTTTATCGAGAATACGATCCCATGACGGCTTTTTCGTTCGGTTTTTTAACGCCGTTCATAGTAATTTAGTCCCTGGAGAGTTCGCCATCATTTCCGAATTAAACAAATTGGAGTAATCGCGAAAGAGTTACAGAAACGAGAAGTTAGATTTTGAAGTGACGTTTTCGTTGCCGTCGTCGTTACGCCACAAAATGTAATAACTTTTGCCAAAAAATGAAATAGCAAGGCAAAATATAATAACGTTGGTAACGCAATTTGTAACAATTTTTGACGTAAAATTTAATACATAAAGATAACGCAAAATGTAATAGCACAAAATGTAATAACATTTCAGGGGCACACAACGACAAGTTTCGGTAGATATCTGTTCGGTGGAGGGTAATTTGCCTTGGGCTTTCGGTGTCGGTTAAAAAGTGTACTCGGGTTTTCGTAACTAAAACGCGGCCTAAAAGATTCGCAATTAGCTGTTATTGGAAATAATATCCCCTGAGGTTTCCGGAAAGGTCTTAATTGCTGTTTTTGGCAGTCAAAAACGTCAGCTAGCATTTTTGGAAAGATAATATTTCCCTAGCAAGCTTGTGGAAAGTTTATTTCAGCTTGCATTTTCTCGAAGGAAGATTTTGTTCACAGTCAGTGGCGAAGTCAAGACCCGACAAAATCGCTTAAATATCAGTACTGAGGCAAAAGGACGACAGTACACCACTGGTAAGGCAATTCAACTTTTATATACCTGCCAACTCTCACGCATTATGCGTTAGTCTCACGCCTGTAGACCAAAGTTGTCGATCTCACGCGTTGAGGACAATTTCTCACGCCCGACTTAGAAATCCGGATGACTAGTTCTTAAACACGTTTTAAACAAAAACTCAATTCAATATTCCCTGTAAATGTTCCAACAAACGGCGCTTATTGTCGAGTTTCAGTCCTAACTGCATCAGAACACGCTAAAATGTCGCGTTTCAGTTTGCATTTGAGGGACTGGAAATGAACTCAAATAGCTTTGGAAGTAATGAAAACGTAAAGCTTGTGGGATGTGGCTGGAGTGACAAGGATACTTCACAAATTAATGTGATCAAGTAAGCTGAAGCCACTCTAAGGGCACTAAGGCCACAAGGTAGTGGGCATTATCCCTTAAATCTACCAAAGCGAAGATTGAGCCCAAGCATTAGCAGCCATGGGCAGCTGTTTCGGCCTTGTTAGGCCTCATCAGCATGGCATAGCTAATGCTCAGGCTCAAGTACCCACAAATCAATAAAACAAGCAATGAAAACGTAAGGCTTGTGGGATGTGGCTGGAGTGATAGGGATACTTCACAAATTAATGTGATCAAGTAAGCTGAAGCCACTCTAAGGGCACTAAGGCCACAAGGTAGCGGGCATTATCCCTTAAATCTCCCAAAGCGAAGATTGAGCCCAAGCATTAGCAGCCATGGGCAGCTGTTTCGGCCTTGTTAGGCCTCATCAGCATGGCATAGCTAATGGTCAGGCTCAAGTACCCACATATTAATAAAACAAGCAATTAAAAGTACGTAAAGCTTGTGGGATGTGGCTGGAGTGACAAGGATACTTCGCAAATTAATGTGATCAAGTAAGCTGAAGCCACTCTAAGGGCACTAAGGCCACAAGGTAGCGGGCATTACCCCTTAAATCTACCAAAGCGAAGATTGAGCCCAAGCATTAGCAGCCACTGGAAGTGTTCGGAAGTCATCAAATCATCTTCGGGCATGTTCGGTAGCATTCGGAAGTCTTCGAGAAATCGTCGGGAGTCGCTGGAACATTTTCGGATATTCCGGTCACAAGGAGACAGAAATCTCACGCATTTGACTAGGAAAAAAGTTGGCAAGTATACTTTTATTGAGCGTTGTTCAATGCATATATTTATAGAGACAAGAAAAATACGGTAAATCCCATTTATTTACCATAAAATAACAAAGGGTTACACAAACAGATTCTCTGGGCTCCCTGTGCCAAAACTACAAGCATAATAAACGCTTTGGAATAATTAGAAATGGTTTAATTGTCTTTTGTATCTCCTGTGTGTGCGCATTTCCATCAGTAGATCCCAGAACCCAACCTTAGTGACAAGTTTCTATCTTGCACAAGTGAGTCGATCGTTAGCTACTTCTCCCCAGTATTCCCCAGCTTGTTAGCTCAGTTTCGCCTTATCTCGCAGTCAACTCAAAGCGGCATATTTCTCGTGCGATACTGGAAAAACCCATTAAAAATGCTAGTTTTGTACCGAAGTTTAGAGAATAGAGAAATGCAGTTTTGTTATTTTTTCCAAATAAAACCACAATTTTCAAACGCATTTCTTTCAGCTCCAATTCAGCTGAACAGCATCAAGGTTGGTTAGGTGACCATTTTTGAGATGCTTTTTCATGCAGTGGAAACAATTTTTCCAATCGATAAATTTTAAACCCTCACTCCCAGGCCCGTACTCGTTTAGAACCCCTGATGGCTCATTAGACAGAGGTGCTTCTTCCCATTCAGCGCAACATATGAATTTCCAGGAGTTCACCTATTCCAATTTTTTCCTTGAAGAAAATCAAACTACCATTTGGAAAACCTCCATCTATCCGCCAGTTCTGTCCTTCAGTGCCAATACAAATCCTTATATTTCGAAGAAAGATATACCACAGGCCTAAATGTTATTACATTTTGTGCTATTACATTTTGTGTTACTTATACGTATTACATTTTGTGGCAAAAGTTATTACATTTTGCGCAACTATTACTTTTTGTGCCAGTTATTACATTTGTGGCGTAACAGTCGTCCTTGCTGCTAAAGCTCCCTACTGTCTCTAATTAGTAAAATAATGGGCCACTCATGGTCTGAAAAATCTTCTGATACATACATATGCTTTTGTCATGTAGGTCATTGAAAGGCAGCTAAAAAGCTGATGTGGACCTACAAACTAAAGAGAGACTGGGGAACAAGGTTTGTGCACAGGACTGCACTGCTCACCAGGGTTCATTTAGAGAAAATACCCATCAAATCAAATCACTGACCCATATGGATAGCATTTATCCGCAAAAAAGCTTCTCTTTATTTTTTTCTAATTTATTGACAGTTATCTTTATCATACCTCTGTCTTTGATGTTTATTTAATATCTAATTTTGTTTCACCAATTTTTTTCTTTAGCAGTCAAATTGGAGTGTTCAAACTTCAAATGACAGTTTTGGTGGCTTTTGTTCAGAGGAAATATTAGCAGGAAACAGCTGGGGCACCCATCAAGCCAAATCAACCAAAAGCTGTAGAAAGGCATTTTTAAGTACCTTGTGTGTTCAAGTGATGTTTTTATAAGCTAGAAGAAGTTCATCTGTTCAGATTCCCTAGCTGAAATTTTAATTGGCCAATTTTAATGTTAGGGAACTAAATCTTCCTTTTAGAAAACGAAAGCTGAAATGAACTTTCCAAGAGCTTTCTAGAGAACTATTTTCTTTCTGAAAATGCTAGCTGACATTTTTGACCACAAAAAACAGCAATTACAACCTTTCCGAAAATCACAGGGGGTATGATTTCCCAATTGCGTATCTTTTAGGCCACGTTTTGATTACGAAAATCAGAGTGCACTGTTTAATCAATGCCGAAAGCCCAAGGCGAATTACCCTCCACCGAACAGATTTCTACCGAAACTTGTTGTTGGGTGCCCCTGAGGAAAACAATGAAACACTATGTACAATGTTCCTGTCTTGGAACTGCAAATATTAAAGTTACCAATTGAAATCTTTCTTTTCAGAACATCAAATTCCCTGGGGTAAGTATCAGACAGAAACACTGTATTGCAATCTCATACCTCCAGTGACTCTCGAAAGATTCCTTAGGTTTTGGATTTTGATTGTTTTTTCCAAAGAATACAAATGACACAAAGTAAAACAGAAAATACGACATGGTGCTGAACTCTAAGTATGCACAATTCAAGCAGAAGTCCAACATTTTCAGAACTTTCCTGGTTTCCTGACTGATGGACAAGGGAAACGAAGACTCTGGGTACAAGACCTGTGGTAAAAACCCTGAAACATACTATGATCCTGAGGTTAAAACTAATAAGTTTAATAGAGGTTGAATGTAGGGCTTCTTATGCCATTTTAAAGAGGTTACAAGAGACACACTGTTTATAACAGAATGTATGTCTACGAGTTTCTCTAGTTTTAAAAATTTGTACTTTGGTGACTTTTTTCACCAAAACCACCAAAACTTACATTTGTGATGCTACTCCCCTTGAACTGTTCTTTTGTTTGACAAATTATTATTGTCTGTAACTGAATGATTTGGACAATAATTTTGATTCATTCCCAGGCATCTTCTTGGCTAAAGAGATTTTAAAAACATCTTGTCAAAGCAATAATAATTATCCCAAATTTGAACAAATATGGCAAAGTACCCACAATGGGCTGAAATGCAATACACTCACTCCCATTTAAGATTGCAAGAAAGAGAAATGTTTGTTTTCCAAAATATAAAAAAACTGGCAGCAACAGAAGGCAATACCCAGTAGGCAATAAGGCAATATGATTTGAATGTTCCAGTGGGACTGCCACTGGAACCAAATGGATAAGATAAGTAGAGCACTCACCAACTTAAGAAGTGTCCCTTGATTATTACTGCCCTCCTTTGAACAAGGGCTCTCATTGTTACCCAAAATTTAAAACAAACACCCAGGTGCTTATTCAAGGAAATACAGTTGTAAGACATAAGGAAGAAATGGGATGTAGGGGGAGGGCTTTAAACAAGGGACACAGCTTTCTCACATATATAACAGTATTTTGCAAGTACCTAGATCTGAGCATAACACCAATGGTTACTGGACTGACTTTACCTGTAAAGCAGGAATAACAATCTTTTCTTTAGTAGTAACTGTCAATGCTATTTTATTGCAGAAATATGCAGCCTCATTTATGAAGACTGGCCACACAGTATGGTCCCCTTCAAAGGGTATGACCTCACCAGAAAAGGACAAAAACAGAGGTTCTCCTGGACTGAGGGGTTTCCAGTCTTTTCCATCCAAGTCAGGGAAAATCATGGCAGAAATTTCTCCTTCTGCATCAGAAGCATAATGCACAGGACCTTGAAATTTGAAAACTTCAACTTCTTTTTCTTCAAAATATCTTCCAAGATTGAATTCCTCCACAGCATCAAGTATACAACTGATAACTTCCTTTGTTAAATTGCACATAGTTGCATTTAATGTTCCATTGGAGAGGGGGCCCATTTCCAAACCAAATCCTTCCTTTCCCAAACTTGATACACTCCCAGTCAGTAATTTAGAGAACTCAGCTTGTTCCTTTTCTTCAGCCTGTTGATCTTTCTTCAAAACACTCCTTTCCAAAATGCCTTCCAGTTGCAAAATATGAATCTCCGGAAACTTACTCTGTACATGAGCAGCTATATGCAAATTAAAGGGACTACTGCGTGGCAGAATAAAACATGGCCCCGTATTTGCGGTGGTGTTATGAAGATCGAGCCAAAAATCCAGTCCCTTATCACCAGCATCATCTTGAAATTGGGAATACAGCTCTCGAGCTCTCTTGGTCTCATAAGCAGTTTCCTCCTTTTCGTTTTCCGGTGAGAACAGGATTTCGGGTGTAAACTGCCGGTTCAGATCCACGTCAAGGTACCGGACACATTTTTCTGTGGCCCGTGGGTTACTCAAAACGGTGTAAGTCCGAAATGAACTTCTTTTGATCTCCTGACCATCACTTTTTTGCCAGTTTTTAACCAAGTACACTCCATGGAGTTCATTTCCGTGCGTTCCTCCGCTAATACATAAAGTTTTAACAGGATCGTGCAAATTTCTGACAGCAGCACCCGCCAGACCTAGACCTGCCGCCGCCGTCGCCGCCGCCATCGCCGCCGATCGCCGACGTTCTTTTGGTGCCTGCGTTTTACTTAGATTGCGGTATCATTTTTAAGGGAAGACATATCATGGGGCCATACATACGGTATCATGGCATCATACCGATGTTATTTTACCTGGCAAACAAGATCAAACAAGATCCCAGGAAAAGCCTGAGAACCGAGCTTTTTCTGTTGTGAGCAAAGTTATTTCCTTGGTATATGTCCAGCCATCATTTTATTAGCCCTGTGGGGGCAAACCACGTGAGACCATCCCGCGTTTCGAAAAACGTGGCGATCGAAGGAAGGAGACGTACAGTACCGTGTAAGTAAGCTTACCTCATAAAGTAAAATTTCAAAATTAAAAAGGTTCATGACTCAAACAAATTAACCATTCTGATGCAATCAGCTGTGTCTCACTTGTTGCATAATTTCATAAACTTTATAGTTATTCCTGTTGTTTACATAAATGTTACCCTGGTCCCAGAGGTTTTTTCCGCTCTCTCATGCGGAGAAAAATCAAGAAAAACCTCTGGGATCAGGGTACATAAATGTAAGTTTGCTGTCGTACAATCTCGTTCCCAGAGGCTGCGATCCTTTTGGCCAGCGCCAAGGGTCCGTTGCCCGTTCCGCTGGACAAGGGTAACGTAGACTCTGGGGACGAGATTGGCTGTCGTATTAGTATAGGTAAGATTTAAAGGGTTTTGGACACTGTTCTGCGCATGTGCGACTGTTTGATTTTTGATCCGACGGACCAGATTTCAATATTGCCTTCAATGTGGAAAATCCTTTTTAATCGACGCCATCAGACCTAGCTATCAAGTTGTAATAACAGCTCTGAACAACTGTGGTAATTTAAGGATGATTGTAGCAACATGTTGTGTATGCTTTGGTAAATATTGTCAATTAATTTGATGTCTGCGAGAGGAGGAATCCGAAGTGGTCAGGTCGAAAGGTGCTTACGCCTCGCAACCGAAGAAAACAATGAAGGATACACATGGGAAGCTTTATATAGCTTACTAGTGGTTCCATTTGGAAGTGAATTGCTGCCCCATACAGACACCTTTGCCTATATCCAGTCAATTCTCTGCCCTGGCGGTGCCCTGAGGTGACAAGCTAACGTTTGGGTGAACTCTGCTAAAAATTATTTGTCGCTTGGCCAGGCACTCCTTGAAGTCCAGTGTGCAAGAAAACAGGCGAAAAAAACTTCTAACACACTGGTGTTGGTTTATTGTGTTCAAGAAGCGTGGCAGAAAAAATTATTTCAACAAACATTCACACATTCTATGAGATTTGTAGCTTTTCGATCAAACATGTAGCACAAGATTTCTTCTCTAGCACGTGTAGAAGCTGTAGAAGCCACACAAATCTGCTCCGTTTCTCAAAGCATCTCAATATTTTTTACTTCTCATTGTTTATTTCTCGTTTATTTTAACAGTAACTCAAATAATAGTGTGAATAAATAAAGAATTGAATTGAATTTGTTGACAGGCTGGCATCTCTTCGCATTGATGTTGCCATAAACTTTGTTATGCAAATTCATTATGATGTTTGTTTACAATTTGAATTATTCACTTCGCGTTTGCTTCGCTAAAACAAGGCCATAATATAACCATCCAATATCATTATAGCTTGATCAGAATTATTGAAAGTATAAAATAGCACAGAACCTCTGTAGGTAAATTTCTTGGTTTATTCGCCGCTTTGTTGGGCAAGTTATAATTCCTTTTGGTCGTCTCGCTCGAGTATTTACTAGCATTCAGTTTTTTTGCCTCGGTGAGGAATTTACTAGATTCATTCGCCTCGTCATGCAGAGAGGTCTACATGAGAACTGCTAATAAAAAGCGAAATAGCGAAATGGATAATTTCAAGATCGAGATTCAGGATGTTTATGTAGGCCAGAAAAAAATTAGTATGTGTGCATCTCAAGTTCACCAATACGGCCTTTGCACCTTTTATCCCTGGAGATGAGATGAAGAAATGGTAAGTTTTAATGGTATTTTCACAAATCCAATACTTGATTTCCATCAAAACAACTGCAATGCTGCTGCGATTCGTGGGTTTGCGAAGGTTTCACGGCGCTCCTGGGTCAATTTATATTGGTTAAAAAAATTTGTTGTCAATCAAGTTGGCTGATGCGCATGTGACACAGGCCCTTTAATCAAATGATTTCGAATGCAATTTGGAATAATAATTAAGAATGAGTAAATTTTTTTCAACTTTAAAAGTGCTTATTTATTCCAAATTACATGAGAAAAATCGTGTGATTACTTATAAATAATATTCATGAAAAAATTGTGAGATAGCCTGTCATAATTTTGCAGTAGCAATACAGATGAATCAGATGCAAAAAAAATTGTATGTTAACTTTATGTTTGTATGACAGAAAATTGTTAACTTTATTTTGACACGGTATATTCATCAGTTACAAAATCCTATAAACCCTGCAAATATCATTACCTGTTCAGTCAAAACAACAGTTTTGTCAATGTTCTTAAAGTCATTTTAAGCCGCAAAAACCAGTTAACAGTTCTGGGCTATAGCATTGAAGGCTACTTTGTTTTTCAAGTGTCTACCAAGCGCTATAATCATTACCTTCAGCCTTGTTTGTTTGTTAGTTTTATCTCAGCATAAAATTGCTTGAGCAAATGGGCTCGTAATCTTTGATTAAGTCGGTAATTCCCTTCTCAGGACACCACTTTTTCCAGAAAGACAGCCAAAAAGCAGTGCTTTTCACATTTTTCTCATTTTTAGAGCTGTTTTTCAGTTTCTTTGTTGTTACAGTTGTGAAAGAAAACCTCAAAATGTCAGCCATTGTTTTTGCTCATGCACAGCTCATTGTTTTTCTGAACTTTGCGTCATTCAAAGACCTCGTTTGATTGGCCAATTTCAGCGCCTTTGCTCATTAACCAATCAGAATCTTCTGTTTGTTTCCTTTTTCTGCACTGTATTTCCTTTTTTCTGTACTGAATTACCTTTTCTCCGCATCGTGCCAATTTTCACATTGGAGAAGAAAACTGGCTTTGAAATTTCGATTCATGTGCACTTCAATGAGCGGCTTATTGATGAAGCTATTAAATGAAAGTTTTGTTGTTTTCGTCTGAGTGCTGAGAAACTGAACATTAATAGTCAGACATTTGGGAAACAAACCCTTCATCAGTGTTAGTTGAACCAACTAACACAGATGGAGGGGTCATTCCTGAAATAATAAATAATAATAATAATAAAATCATCTTATATAGCGTTGTATCCATAACAATGCCCAAAGCGCTGAAAATTCAAAATAAAAAGTAAATGAGATAGTACATATGTTACAAATTAAGAAATGTCTTCAGCTTTTCCTTAAAAGTGGCTAAAGATTTTTGAGACCTAATATCCATTGGCAGGGAATTCCACAGCAATGGCCCTGCAACAGAAAAGGCCCTTTTTCCATACGATTCCAAGTTGTAATTTGGAACCTTCAGTAGACACTTTGAAGCAGATCGGAGACTTCTGGTTGGCACATAGTCAGTGATGAAGTCTTGAAGATACTTGGGAGAAATCCTCTCACGTGCCTTAAAGGTAAGGACTAGAGTCTTGAACGCGATCCTACTCTCGACAGGCAACCAGTGGAGGCTCTTAAGGACAGGATGAATATGATCATGCTTACTCGATCCAACTATCAGGCGTGCTGCACAATTCTGGACGCGTTGAAGTCTTGCAGTGAGATTCTTAGGAACACCGCAAAGTCTGACTGTTCAGACTGTTAATGTACAGTTTCTCAGCACTCAGACAAAAACAACAAAACTTTCATTTAGCATCAAAATAAACAGCACTGGCAAATATTAGGTTTCCATTTTATGGGATATTAACCCATTGGCACCCGTGCCGGCCAAAACCGGCCGTAAAAAACTCCCATGCTTCAAAACATTGCAACTTTCTCAATCGCACGAATATTGCCTTAACTGTTAGTTGTGAGCACGAAATGGAATGCCCTTTAAATTTGGATATCCAATAAATGCAAGAAATGTAGCGAATTTTACCAAATATGGCCTTTTGAGTTTGGACAAGAACGAAACTGGCCGTTTTTAACGTCAAAGAGAAACAACAAAAATGTCCCTATTTGCCTTGATGTTTTTTAGGGAAATCATCGTCGAAAAACCAAAATTCAACCATCATAACGAAATTCAGTCCTTTTTCTAGCTTATAAATGACTTTTTTTGTTCATATTCTTCTCCCGAGCATAGATACAGCCTTTTGTTCCAGTGCATTCGGGCCTTCCCGACATTTTCAACATCTTGAGCGCATTGCATGCTGGGAACTAACGAGAATTTTTGACAGCGCCCGTTCCTTCCCCCGATTCTTTCACATATAAACTAAGTCTACAGCCACTCCGACCTACCGCCAAAATTTCCTGCTCGTGGTCATCTTCAGTACATAGAAATTCCAAAATATGTGGCGGTAGGTCGAGAAATTCATCAATAGTCGAGTCCCAAAGGTACTAAGTGTTCGACCGGCCAAATTCCCAGTTCGTCGAGTAACAAGCCAAATTCAACAACAAAGTACATCACCTTGCTCGATTCTTTGAGAAAGTGGACTCTTAGCTACCGTCACGCTTAATGATGCTCATCAGGCTGCCGCTAAAGATGAAAAATGGCTGTAAATTTAGCAGAAATCGCAAGCAAACCGAACTTGGGCCATTGTTGTCGCTTCACGGATAAAAAATAGCTACGTCAAAATGACGTTTTCAGAAACCTTGAGCCTCCAGTGCCTTAGGACAGCACCACTTTTCCCTGGTAGTTCAAATAAAGAGTCACGAATTGCTATTCATCGTTTATAGGTGGAAAATCACTCCAAAAATGTAAAAACCTACGGTAGTCAATGGGTTAAATGAACCATTTTATTTTTGAGAAGAGAGAGCGGTCTGGGATTTGGCAGTTGCTCAAACAATTCCTGTGAGGCTGAAACAAAAACTATACATTATTTCAATTTAACACTGTCAGATTTTCAAGTGTCAAGCTTACGTATGTACTTGGGCATTTTGTTTGTTTACTTCAACCTTTTTTAATACATCTTGGTACATGTAATTCTCGTACCATTGACCTAGCCATATAAGGCCCTGTCTTTGGCTTTTCATCGGGCACTTGCCATTGAACAAAAATCACTGGTACAAATTTTCGGAATTTTCACTGGTCAAATGGAATGCATCCAACTACATCCCAGAATTCAAGGTCATGTGCATTGACATGCTGGATGTGCTTTCTCCACTTATTGGTTTTTCTGCTTGTCCACCTGAGGTCACGCTCCATAGGGAGACTAAAACCAACATCTATCATGAATGGAACACGAAAATTTTGATAATTCTGGAAATTCCATCAAAGAGGGTCCACTCAAAACATATTTCTAAATTTTCAAAAACTTATACCCAAACTTTGCCAGTTCCAGTCATTTTCGGACCGGAAATTTCGAAAAAATTGGGTTGAATGGAAAGCGGCCATTGTTTCCTCTTCTGTTTTGTGTATTCTAATTATATGACAATACCAAAAGGGGACATGGGTAGTTGTAAATCTTTACTGATTCAGCTACATTTTCACGTTGTTAGTACCATAGGATGGACAAAAACACTCAAAAACACCTTTGCCTATGTGATTATATATCTGTAGGGGTGAGTCAAGCTGAGTTTGAAACGTTTATAGATAAATTACCCAGATCACCATTTGAGCTCGTTGTGTAGTTCTTCCAACAATGGTAATTGAAATAGATGTATATTGTGCACATCATAACAGAATGAAACAAAAATGTAATCCTTCAAAAGGGTCAAAACAGTTTATTGCAATTAGTGTTTAGGCAGGAAGCAAACCCAATCAGACAAAAATAGTAGCACACTCTTGCCCCCTGAAAAGTGAAATATTTCTTCTCTTAATCACATACCTTATTATAGGAAATAAACCCTCGTGTTAATTAAGGTATTCAAAATTAACGAGACTTAAATTAAAGCAAATTGAAGGAAAAATTACTTTCCAATAAAGGAAATTAACACAAAAGCGGTGCTAAAAATTCAAATTCTTTTGGGAAATTAACATGACTTACAAAAAGAAACAGATTTTTTAAGACAACAAGAACAAAATAATGCAAACAATGTTTGTGGAATTGTCCCTAAACATAGTCAACATAGGGGTTAATAGAAGTTCTCTGGCCACTTCAAGTGCTCTTTACAGTGTAAATAATACCAGCAGATCTCCACCTTGATAAAATAATAGTTTTTCCTTTTTCAGAAATATTGAAAAGGATTTAACTTTGTCTGAAAGATTGATCAGAACTGATCTGAAATGCAGTGCATGAAATCTTTTAGGCTAAAACGTACCCTGATATAGAAACTGAATGGAAAACATTAAAAAAAATTGAAATTACCATATGATCTCACTCTCTAATTTCCCTAATTA
>JAEMWC010000095.1:720000-765000 GCA_016490735.1 Pachyseris speciosa
GCCTTTATATTCTATAAGTTCCCTATGAGGCCGATTAGATCATCAGTTTTGATTCAACAATGGTGTACGCGAATACTAGCAGGATCATCGTCCACGGTTGCTTGTTTGAACATATCTATTATATCTGTGTCCCAAGAGTCTGAAGAGTAAGGCCGAGACACAGTAGGTGAAAAGTCGCTACAATACGTCGCGGGGACAAGTTGCCGCAATAATTCGCGTCGTCTGACACGGTGATTTTTTGTGAAAATCGTTGTCGCTGCGGCATGATTTTGTCGCTGCGATCAGATGCACGAATTCAAACCAGATTGAATTTGTGCGACTGATCGCAGCCACAAAATCATGCCGCAGCGACAACGATTTTCACAAAAATCACCGTGTCAGACGAGGCGAATTGTTGCGGCGACTTGTCCCCGTGGCGTGTTGCAACAACTTGTATTGCAAGCAGTACACACGGAGCGACTTGTCGCAGAGACCTGTCGCTGCGACTTGTCGCCTAGTGTGTCTCGGCCTTAAACCAACTCAAAATACTGAGTCAAAGTAGAATGGCCGGCGGAGGATTGTAACTTTTATTTAAAATTCCTTCCTTAAGCTTTCGATTTGTGTATTCATCAGGCCTTTTTACCCATTTTATCCATTTTGGAGAAAAGATATGAGCGATTTCATAATAACTAAAACAGTGCTTTGGCCGCTAGACACAACATCATGGAAAATCGGAGACTAGCTAGAAAAGATTTTTCTAGCTCCAATTTAATTTTTCAGTTTTGTCGGGTTGCTTCAAACTTCGAAAACCCAACAGCGGCAAAGCAAAACCTGGGGAAAAGTTTGACGGCTGGGAAAAAGGAAAAGAGAACCGGAAAGTAAAATCTCTGGTTCCTTCGAAGACTAGAGGGTGCTAAATTCGGAAATTTCGGTTTGAAGTCAGATGGGAGGGTAATTTTCCGGAAAATCTTTTCGGAAATTGTGGACAACTTCCTGCAGAGGTAATCCTCTTTTTCCCTTCGGAACGGAATTTCGGAAAATTCAGAAAATTGCTTACAATTCGAGCGAATCGTTCCACTTCCTGGTCCTTTTGCACCAGAAAGAGTGAGTGCGCATGACGGAACGCCTTGCAGTAAATCTCTTCCGGTTGGTCGGTAAATTCGGAAAATCGCTTACCATTATTCAACGGTTATTCCATCCGGATTTTTCTGACAAATGGTAAGCAACCTGAATGACTTCGACATGAACATGACATGACATGACATGAACATGTTGTATCCCCTTCTTATATTACTCCAGTGTTTTGTGCATCCCCCGGTACACTCCCAGGATACTCAAATCCCTATAGTGCTTTGAGTGTCCCCTCCAAAACAAACCAGGATTTCGCGGGAAATTCGCAAAGAAATAGAACACAAAAAGCGGAGACAAACATTGTAAAGCAACGCATTTTATATAGACTTGTCGTTTCGTATGCAAGGCAAAATACATTTTCAAAAGTGATGGTCTACAATTTTTTAAGGCCTTATAACTGATAGCCTCCCACGCAGTCGTTTTTAGGGGACTCGTATGTGAAATACGAGTCCCCTAAAAAATCACATACGAGTCCCCTAAAAACGATTGCGTGGGAGGCTATATAACTAAGGAATTCGCAAAGAGTTCGAGGGATCAGGATTCACAAAGAGTTCGAGCGATGGATTCCGCAAAATATGAAAACCTTTTCCAACATGCCGAAAAAAACAGTTTTGCCCTGGAAGGAGTTGCGAAACGAGACAAAATGATCTTGCGAAGATTTGGCAGAAAGTTCGGGTATGACTGGGAGTTTATATACCGGACTTCTTGTTGTTGTTTGGGTTTAATTCTTCAGTTATAACCAAGTGGATGTGTAAACCCAATGCGACGTTTACCTTATGGTATAGACGAAATCAAAACGAAGTGTCTGAATGTAAACCGAGCTGTAATGCAACAAAGTAATATATTCAGTATATATTATTAGCGTATTATTAGGGTACACGTACTTTACCACCAGTGTCGAACCAGTGCCTCACTGAGGGATAGCTGTTTCATTAGCAAGTGGACGTTTGTCAGATGTTGTAACTAAAAATTCTTCAAGTTATTTAGCCGGGTGACTGTGACAATTACTGCCTTTCACACATAACGCTCGTTATGTTGTAGTCGAGCTTCACATTTCGTGCTCTAATTTAAACCACAGACTGTGAACACAGTTTTGCTCATGTTTGCCAGTTAATTCATTGTTCGCTCTTCACAATGGAATGGAGAGTGTGGCAATTAGTGCCTCTAAACACTTTTGATTACGCGCTGTGCAACGGAAGTGTTGTTTAGCAGCTATGTTATACGGTTGCCAGATTCCTGCTTTGCTCACTGTACTGGGGATTTCTTTGTACGCAATATACCAGGCAAACGTGTCCAACAATACAACTCCAACATAAATCTTCACTTCTCAGCCAAAATTCCCTATTGACAACCCGACTCTCGCCACAATCTGCTGTATTTCATTTTGCAAGCAATCAGTATTTTGTGTATCCCCACCGGGGATACACATATCACTAGTGATATATGGGGATACACACATCACGGGGATACACATATGACTGTGACACCCCCCCCCCAACCCCCCCTCCCCCCCTCTCTCTCTCTCTCGCTCGCTCCAGGGGGTGGAAAGAGGAGATAGGATAGGATAGGATAGGATAACTTTATTTATACACGGTATTTCCATCAGCTTAATTAATTATTATCAACTAACTCTCTATCTACTTAATTACAATCACAAGAGAATAAAAAATAAAAACAATAAAAAACAAAAGGCTGCTTTTCTTGGAGGCCGTGTTTAAAATCTTACTTAAAACTTACTTAAAACTGTGGCGACTCAATTTATTTTTAAAATCTCTCAAGGAAGTCGCTTGTCTTAATTCCGGGGGTAAACTGTTCCACAACTGAGCTCCACTGTACGAAAGACTTCTCTTTAGGTAATCAGTGCGGGGTTTTGGAAGAGCTAGTGCGTTTTCAGTATTCCTCAAATGATAGGAATTCACACTATCGCGAAAAACAAAACTAGATCTTAAATATTCAGGCGTCATGTCATGTAATATTTTGTACAACATAATAGATTTCTTTTCTAATCTTTGATGCCAGAGTTCTCGCCACCGTAGTGCCCGGAACAATTCATTCAAATTACTGTCATAAGAAGCTTTCATCAAAATGCGAGCTGCCCGATTTTGAAGCTTTTGAAGTCTATCAGAAAGGCCTTTGTTACAGTTTCCCCACACCTCACTACAATAATCGAAGTGAGGCTGAACGAGGCTATTATAAACATTGACTACAATATTAAAAGGGATTTGATGTCGTATGCGCTTTATTGCACCAATGGCAGAAGCAATCTTTTTGCAGATATTTTCTATATGACTTTCCCAATTTAAAGTTTGATCGATGTAGACCCCGAGAGATTTAGTTGATGCTACCTGCTCCACGGTCATGTTATTTATAGTTAGAGAAGGACAATCTGAAAGATTCGATAACTTCTGTCTGGATGCAATTAGCATAAACTCGGTTTTTGTCAGGTTCAAGGTAAGCTTGTTAACTGATAACCAAGTGTACACTTTGTTTAGATCATAATTAAGACAATCATTTACACCATGGACGTCGGCACTAGCAAACGTCAAGCTAGTATCATCAGCGTACATTCTTGGTTGTGAAAAGTGTAAGCAATTTGGTAAGTCATTGATATATAATAGAAAAAGTAGTGGTCCTAGGATTGTTCCTTGGGGAACGCCACATTTCAAAGATCTCGGGGTTGATTTACAACAATTAATTTGACAAATTTGAGTACGGTTATCTAAGTAAGAGGCAAACCATTTGTAACTAGACTGACGTATCCCATAACATTGCAATTTACGTAACAAAATCTCGTGGTCAACTGTATCAAAGGCCTTTTTAAGGTCTAAAAAGACAACAGCGTTGATGAGTCCACGGTCAATATTCAGAGCCCAACTATCGGTAGCCTCAAGCAGTGCCGTAACCGTAGAATGTAGAGAACGGAAACCGGATTGGTGACGTGTCAGAAGACTATTCTTACTTAGATAGTGATATACCTGGTCATAAATTATTCGCTCAAAAACTTTGGCTACTACTGGGATTACAGATATTGGTCGATAATTTGTCGGCTCATTACGCTTCCCGGAGTTTTTGTACAATGGAGTGACTCTAGCAGATTTCCATTCGTCAGGGAAGATGCCAGTTATCAAGGATTGATTGAATATTACAGTAAGAGATTCAGAGAGTAAGTCAGGGCATTGCCTCAATAATTTCGCCGAAATGTTATCTAATCCAGTTGCCTTTGACTGGCAAAGTTTTGATAGGAATGAAAAAACTTGTGCACTTGTTGTTTTTTCAAAAATGAAATTTTCATCAGTTTCACTAAGAAAGTCTTCGAAGCAATTATCAACCTCCGTTACATGACTGCTAAGGTCAGGCCCAATTTCTGTAAAAAAAGAGTTTAACATTTCTGCCACATCAGCTTGGTTTTTTGATTTTTGTTCGTTGTAGTCTATCTCGTTTATTACAGTTTTATTGGACTTGCGTGATGTCAGTTCGTTAATAGTTTTCCATGTTTTGCGTTGATCTCCAGAGCAATTATTAAAGACATTATTATAGTAAGCCTGTTTGGCAGTATTAATATCCCGATTTACTTGATTTCTCATCGTTCTAAATTGGTTCCAAGTAGATGGATCGTTAGTCTTAATGGCTTTACGTTTAAGACGGTCCCTGTAATTCATCCGCTTTTTTAAAATAGTAGTTATCCATGGAGATTTAGAACTACGCGTCCTTTTGGTCTTCAGTGGAGCATGTCTATCGCAGACAGTTAAAAATAAATCTTTCCACTTCTTCCACATATCATTAGGGTCATGATAATGCTTAAGGTCATCCCAAGGTTGCGCAAAAATATCAGCTCGAAAGTTAGCGCTATTGAAATGTTTGAACTGTCGATAACTTATTAAGTTGATTCCCTTAGCAGCAGAGGGAATTGAAATTTTTCGGAAAACATAAACTAAACTGTGATCACTAATGACGATGTGAGAGACTCCAGAACAATATACATTGTCTGGTTGATTGGTAAAAATTAAATCAATTAGAGTACTTGTTAAAGGTGTGATTCGAGTTGATTCATAAACAAGAGGCTACAATTAGCCTAAACCCGGGCTTGTAAAAAACAGTATTGTATCCCTAACTTAGTGCTAAACAAAAGAATAGAGGGAAGTCTGTCTTTCTTACATCGGACGCATTGTGTTTAGCTTGTGTTGGAGTCTATTTCTTTAGACCCCTATCAACATTTATTCCTCTAAAATACAGCTCAACCATTGAGAACAGTAATTATAACACTTGTAAAAAATATTTCTAAAAGAACAAGAAAAAGAGAAACAGAAAAATAAAGCCCGTGATATATACCACTAAAAAAGCTAAAAGACATCAAACCCGGGTTAGCTGTGTCACAGGCAAGAACAGTGACCTTTAGGCCACAGAGGTTTATCCTTTTGCAAGGTGATAAAAATAGTGTATTGATTCCAAAAAAAAAACTAAGCACACTTGTTTTCGCTTCGATGGATAATTGTTTGAGAAAGGAAACGCTTATCGAACGATGTAGGATTTTTTCGCATAAACGTTAATGGAGTACGTCTCGGTGAAATGTGAGTAGAAAATTAATTAGCAGAGTGAAACTGTTTACAAACACTTCTCCTTTGTCGTCTCATGTTATTATAATCGGCTCCAAAGCACAAGACCTAGAAAACTCAGACCCACCCCCCCAAACTGTAAAAACTCAAACCCCTCATAAACGGCGATAATTCATTTTGCCCACGTTTATTTCACTTTGAAAATTTGTATAGTTGTGAGGGGGTCTGAGTTTTCCAGTTTGGGGGAGGGGGGGGGGGGGGGGGGTCTGAGTATTCTAGGTCTCGTGCTCCGGAGCCGATTATAATAACGTGAAGTGTTTGTTATCTGCGATAAATAGACGGTGTAACATTTCAGCGCACTGAACGGCGATAATTTATTTTGTCCACGTTTATTTGACTTTGAAAATTTGTATAGTTTTGAGGGGGTCTGAGTTTTCCAGACTTGGGGGGGGGGGGGGGCTGAGTTTTCTAGGTCTGAGGTCTGAGTTTTCTAGGTCTGAGTTCTCCAGACACCCGATACGGGGAACACGGCGGCAATCCATCTGGAGTTAAATTTTGGTCATGTTAAAAGCTTTCTTCTCGCTGTTGAACTTGCAAACATTCGTATAGACACTTCTCTTAACATATTAGTTGTTCAGACTTCAAAGACACAAGGTGAATCGACGTTTTCCAATACGTGACAACAGGCATCATTCTTGCTGTTGATATGAGATTTACACTTCCGAATCACTCGGCCGGGAAAGGTCAAACTCCCTTTGTCTGTAGTCTCTAATTTTTGGCGCTCCCCTCGCGTCGCGTCTCCTCGCAACTTCGCGCGCGCACGTGGCCCCAAAATCCGTCGCCAAAATTAGAGACTACTCGCAATCTCCTGAAGCAGTCCATCTGCCATTAAGTTTACTCATGTTAAAAGCTTTCTTCTCGCCGTTGAACTTGCAAACATTCGCATAGACACTTCTCTTAACATATTGTTTGTTCAGACTTCAAAAGCCACAAGATGAATCGACATTTTCCCGTACGTGACAACACGCATCACTGTTGTTAAAAATAGTTAGCGCTTGCGCAGAAACGCCGGAAGTGCCATTTGTGGATGATACTCGACGACGAAAAAGAATAATCGTCGGTAGTTTAAGACCCGGGCGCCGCGCGAGACGCGCGCAGCCCGGGTAATAAGTTGTTTCAAACCATAAATGTCAGTAACGTTCAGGAGAGCCTTTGCATAAACATTGTCTTTTGATAACAAATCACAATTCATATCCCCCATGAGAAAAAGTTCAACATTTTCTGAATCTAATTTGCCTAACAATGTGTCAAGGTGCGAAAAAAGTTCTAGAGGAGAATTTGGAGGTCTATACCATGAAGTGACGACAAAAGGTTTTGAGTTGGGTTTACGAATTTCGATCGATAAAATTTCAAGAAACTGGTTGTCCAAATCTTTGCGGATGGAATAATTTATGTTTGAACTAATGTAAAAACATACACCGCCACCAAACCTGCCATTTATAGGCCTATCGCGGCGGATGATATCATAACCCTGGACATTTACCTCTTCATCGGAAATATTTTCGTCTAGCCTGGTCTCATTTATGGCCAATACGTCGATGCTTCGATCATTTAAAATAATGCGGAGTTCGTCTATATGTTTCAAAAGACTTGTAATATTCAAACTGGCCATTTTAAATCCACGGCACTTTGGAATAATAGTATTTGAATTGCCCCGGGCAGTACTTGTGGGGGTGGAATCAGCTGTCGTCACAGTTTCCAAGTAAGAGTCGAATCAATGGACAATATTATTAACTAAATTGCTAGCTAAAATTGCAATACCTTTCCTATTAAGGTGGAGCTTTCGATTGTTTAGACATGACTCGTCAATGTTCGGGTGTTGGACAAAACCCCATCCGTTCTGATTGCAGAAGGTCTTTAAGATTTTATTGCAGTCAGTTACCTTCTTTGTAAGTGAGTCGTCATCTAATCTTGGTGTTATTGCTGAAATGGTTACTCGGGTGTCAGGGGAAGAAGAAGCGACCATATTCCCCAGATCCACAATCTTTTCTGCTACGTTCCGCGGGGACGTTGAGCTGCTTAAATCATTTGTACCGACATGAAGTAATATCATTTTCGGTTTTGCTTCCAGGCAAGGCTGTAGATAATGTTTCATATCGGCAGTTGTAGCACCAGGGAAACTTCTCACAGCTACGCGACGCTTTGCTGCCCTACTCAATAAGTCCCTGCGAAGTCCCTTGATTATCGAGTCTCCAACAATGACTGTTTCCTCATTTGATCTCTTTTTTTCTTCACGGTTTTCCCTTGCGCCGTTGGCCTCATTCGGTGGTTGTTCAATTTGGGAAGCCTTCCTTTTCTTCTTCCCTTGATTTGGTTTGGACTTTGTTGAATCACGATGGGTTGTAGGCTCGACACATTGCCAGCCATCAGGAGGAAGTTGAGAATGCTGTGACGTTGTTACGGTTTGATCCGTGGAAAGAATTCTTATAGCTTCCATCAGACTTGCCCTTTCTTGTTGAAGATTTTGAATTTTCTCTTCGAATTCCGCACATTTTAATTTATATTCGTCAATTTCACGTTCCAATGCAGCCGTTTGGGACTGTTTCGCGGGTAATTCAAATTCAAATTTTCGGTGAATAGCGTTTACTGCTTTCCAAAGCTTGTCAATCTCATTTTTAACTGTTTCAGAGTCAGATATAATTGAATCTTGTACGTTTAAATCATCCGTCGATGTAATATTTTCTGGAGAAGTGTACTGATCATCAGGTTCTTCGTTGATCACAATGGTGCCGCTGTTGTTATGCTCGGCAGTTTCTTCAGTTAACTTCTCGGCAGGCTGTATGTTATTCACAACCTCTTTAAGAATAAGTTTTACATCTTCAGCCGCTCTCCCTTGCACTTGGAGTGTCTTCGTGTTTCGATAGAAATTGAATGTTGCATCAGATAACTTTAGAATTGCACAGGAGCTGTTATATGACTTGGTTAACTTGTCACTATTGCCGCCATCAACTGCATCATCAGTTGGTCTAGTTAATCTCGCGACGATAAATGTTTCGAGATCCTCAAGAGTGCCGTTCCAACTAAATCTGTTCTTAGCTGCATTGTACAACAAATATTGATCGAGATTCAACGATTTGTTATCGTAGTACACAGAGGCAGTCGAATCAGAAACGGTTGAAACGGAGCTCGCGGTTGCATGTGCGTCCTCCATGACGGTTCAAACCTGACCCTGGGAACGAAGTTGACATGTTACATTGAGAGAGAACCTGTCGTATTTGGTAATAATGTACGAAGCGGTAGTTAATGTCACAGCACAACGAAAGTTGATACCTGGTCGGTTTCGGTCGGCAAACTGCAGTGCAATTATTTGTTACCGGTATCCTAAATAAGGTTACGGCTGGATGGTTACACTGCCATACTGGTCTCCTTCTGCTCCTTCGACACATAAATTTTCATCAGTGTTTTCCTGGTAACAAACATCGATTCAGTGATACGTGGTTTCAAGTCACAGTTCTTTTAAATGTAGAGAATACCGTATGTAGTCTGAGAATTTGGCAGACGCCGGTTTGTATGGAAACATATGCAAAATAAAGTTAAATTTTCAGACCTCATCGCAGCGGATATCTCGGCTATATTAGAAAGACCTAATTAATAACAATTTTTTTTTTAATTGCGATTTCACTAAGTTTAAGCTGCTCTTGCCGACATTTTCAGCGGATTCTATCTTTCTAAGCCATTAAAACGTCTAAAGCACTGTACAGGATCGAATGAAAGTAAACTTTGCGGCCACTACAAGGGGACGGAGATTGAGTATTTGACTGTTTTCAGTCAAGCGAATCAGAATAAATTGCAATGAGCTCTGACTGGTGTTTTCTTTCTACTTCCTCTTATTTCTTCCCAAGCCGTGCGCGCCAACTTCAAATAAAGCATTGAGCATAACAGGAAGTCAGCCTGACAGGAAGTGTAACAACGCGCTTTGGCGTGCAAAGAACCCGACACGATACTCCCACACTTCCGCTTCGTTAAAACCATAGAAGTTTTCTCATGCTTCCGCTCACGCTCAAATCTCATTCTTCCGCTAATGCTCATGTTTACGTCGCTGGCCTAACATGGCCTCGAGGCTTGTGGATTGAAATAAAAGAGATTGAAATGAATAATTGACCATATTCGAGTATTCGTCTGGCTAATGCACATGTCAACGGCTTCCCCGTGGAGTCGACCCCCGGGCTAACCAGGGGGATTGTAAAATCAAGGATACCTCACAATTTAATGTGATTTGGTAAGCTGAAGCCACTCTAAAGGCACTAAGTCCACATGGTAGCGGGCATTACCCCTTAAATCTACCGAAGCAAAGATTGAGCCCAAGCATTAGCAGCCATGGACAGCTGTTTCGGCCTTGTTAGGCCTCATCAGCATGGCATAGCTAATGCTCAGGCTCAAGTACCCACATATCCATAAAACAAGCAATCTTTGCTTTGGTAGATTTAAGTGTTAGTGCCCGCTACCATGTGGCCTTAGTGCCTTTAGTGTGGCTTCAGCTTACCAAATCACATTAAATTGTGAGGTATCCTTGTCACTCCAGCCACATCCCCGCACAAGCTTTTACGTTTTCATTGCTTATTTTATGGATATGTGGGTACCCCAGCCACATCCTACAAGCTTTACGTTTTCATTGCTTGTTTTATTGATATGTGGGTACTTGAACCTGAGCATTAGCTATGCCATGCTGATGAGGCCTAACAAGTTGGGATAACTGCTGATTGGCCCCCATAGAAGCATCTTCACCCCCCATGTTGTCAGCATGACAAAAGGTGACGAGAATCAACCGGATTAGAATGCGAAAGCGGATGAGAATGCGGATGGTGATGTTGTCGCCGAAACGCCAGTCTTATTTTCCGAGGAAAACAATACTTCCCAGGGGTCCAAGTCCCCAGAGGCTGAGGAACGAGAAGATTTCGTTCCTACACCGAGTGTTTTGCAGGATTTATATGCGAGCAGGGCTCGTTTTACTAAAGTCCCCGGCAACACGTGGTCGTTTGGAAAAAATGGTGTACGTCTGAAGAAGGAGTTATCTGTGAACTTCACAATAGACACCCTCTGCCCTAGCCAAGACATTCTAGAAGGGCTTGACAAAGCGGCCCTGGACATTGACACGATTAATTCAATACAGCACCGCGCTTCAAACAACACGTGGATTGTGTCCTTTGAATCTAGTGACGCTAAAAATGTTTCCCTCGGCCTTCAAGACGTTTGGATCAATGGTTGCCAAGTTTTCTTGGGGGATTGTGAAAGGAAAGTGGTGCTTGTTAAATTTTTCGAAGCTCCAACCGAATTGCCGGATACGATTTTAATTTCCGCGTACGGAAAGGTTTTTTCTTTTCGTCGAGATAGAGTTGCGTCTTCTATTTTTAATGGAAGCTCCAACCGAATTGCCGGATACGATTTTAATTTCCGCGTACGGAAAGGTTTTTTCTTTTCGTCGAGATAGAGTTGCGTCTTCTATTTTTAATGGAATTCGTACTGCTCGAATGCGACTTGAGATGGACATCCTGTCCACTGTTTTTATTGCAGGCGAGTTCATTCGTATCTGGTATCCAGGTCAACCGAAGACCTGTCGTCGTTGCGGGTACTCTGATCATTTGGCCGCGAGTTGTTCCTCTGTTCGTTGTTTCAATTGTGAGAAACCTGGACACCGCATGGAAGATTGCGAGGAGTCTACTCGGTGTTGTATTTGCCGTTCGAATGAGCATCCCGTTCTGGATTGTCCATTCTTGTTGTACAGTGCAAACATTGACGTTCAGCCTTCCAATTCGTCATATGCTGATGTTGCGAAGACCGTAACTTCCCCGTTGACCGTAATTTCCCAACCGGCCGCGTCGCCCTCGTACGCGAGTATGGCCTCTCGTTCGCCGGAACAAGTCGAGGCTATTCGCGCTGGGGGGCCCGCGTCGGGCGGGGCATCTACTCAATTGAATTCCAGTGGTAAAAAGGCTCAGCGAAATTCCCCTAAGATGAATAGTGCGACGGTAGCACCCGAGAAGAGTGAGAAGGAGAGGAAGAGAGTGGAAAGGAAGCAAGAGGACAGGAGGAAGGAAGAAGAAAATAGGAAGGATGATCAGAAGGAAGATCGTAAAATAAACTCTCGAAAAAATGCTGATGCATCGTTGGACAGTGAGCGGGTTCGCGATTGTCCACGCGAGTCCCGTGAGTATGATCGTGAACACGATGGACACCGGGACCGTGAGTACGTCCGTGCTTCGACGCGGGACCGCGATCGGGATCGCGATCGCCGTCGCGAGCGGGATTACGATAGGGATGATGACCGTCATAGATCAAGAACCCGTGAGCGAGATCACAGCAATAACTCTGAATCTGACTCTGATGATGCGTCTGAGTGGGTAAGAGTACGAAGGAGGAGGAGGGGTCGCCATTAGCGCCAATGCTAAAAGTTGCCACCTTAAATGCTCGGGGTTAATTACCCCCGCTAGATGTGATCTAGCCTTACACGAATTGTCTCAGGCTGATTTTGATATTGTCTTATTACAGGAGACTCATTTCTCTTGCAAATTACAAGCTGATAAAATTGCGCGGAATTGGTCTGGTGATTGTCTCTGGTCTTTTGGGAGTGGCCGGTCGGCCGGTGTTGGCTTGCTTGTCTCTCCATGATTCCAGGGTAAGATTTCTCGATATGTTTTTGATTCTGATGGCAGAGTTATTAGTGCATTGGTGCTTTTCGGGTCACACAAATTTAATATTGTAAACATTTACGCTCCAAATACCGTTTCTGAGCGCAGGGCCTTCTTCGAAGGATTACATTCCTATTTTCTTTCTCCTGTTCGTTTGATCGCTGGCGATTTTAGTTGTATTGATAATGTTCTTGATCGCTTGCATTACTCTGAAAATCGCCTGCCTGATAAACGTGTTCTTCGTAATTTCATGTCTGATTGCTTACTTGTTGACATTTGGCGTAAATAAAATCCTCGTGGAACAAAATCCCTTTTACTTGGGCTAACAGTTCTCAGGCATCGCGCCTTGATCATTTTTTGGTTTCTCAAAGTTTAGTGAAATACGTTTGCTTAAACAAAGTTTTACCGTGTCCTTTTTCGGACCATGATTTTGTTGTTTTAAATCTGTCTGTTGATAATCGCCCTGCTCCTCGAAACAGTATTTGGAAATTTAACACTGCCCTTTTGTCTGATGTAGACTTTAAGCGTGAATTGTAAGCGCTCATTAATAGTCACAAGGGTCGTATTGCTGATTTCTGTTCTCTGGGGAAATGGTGGGATAGTTTAAAGCCCTGGTCAAACGACGCATGATAGTCGATGATAGTTGATGATAGTCGATGATAGTTGAAGCGCGCGCTTCCGTTTGACCACCAACTATCATGCACTATCATCGACTATCATCAACTATCATTCATTTTGAACGTGTTCAAATTCTTCATGATAGTCGATGATAGTTTTTCTCGTTTGACCACGCGTATGATAGTTCATGATAGTTTTTGGTCAGCTGTTTTCCCCGAAAATCGCGGGCTCGTTTAAAATGGCCGCCAAAAGTTCCTCGCGAGGCTCAGCTGCAGCTTCAGAAATACGTGTTTATAATCCAAGATGATAATCATGACAACGAAAACATTGAAGACCAAGATAACATAGAAAAGATATCTTCTGAAGAAAGTGTCAACTCGCAAGAATTAGAAGAGACACCGCATCCCTCCAACAAATCGATTACTATTAAGCAAGCTGCCGCCCTCTTTCGTCGCGATAAATTCATACTTCTACAAGTTTGTCTCTCGCGAAGCCATTTTAGTGCTCACATTTTACGCGGAAAGAGCCTGGAACTAGCTGCTCGCGTGACCTTTGCTCGCGCGACTGCCGGTGAACTATCATCAACTATCATCGACTATCATGCGCCGTTTGACCATGTGAATGATAGTTGGTGATAGTTGATGATAGTTTGGAGAGAATCAACTATCATCGACTATCATGCGCCGTTTGACCAGGGCTTAAAACTCGTTATCCGCAACACATGCTTTGACTTTTCTTATCGTAAGCGTAAAATTGCCAATCTCGAGCGTAATCGCTTGACTAAACGTTTAATCTGGGCCAAGCATGCCTTTTCACAAGATGACCATTCTATGTCTTCGGAAATAAGAGACCTCGAAAGTGGCCTTTCGTCCCTCCTATTACGGGAGGCAGAGGGCGCGAAAATTCGCTCACGTGCCAAATGGATCGAGGAAGGTGAGAAACCAACTCGTTATTTCTTTCGGCTCGAGCAAAAGCGAGCTGAGAAGAATTAGTTTCATTGTCTCCTCGATTCAAATGGTGTGGAGAAAACGTCACAGTCTGATGTTGAGTCTATTCTTGTCGACTTTTATAAAAAAATTTTCACTTGACGTACAGATTCAAGCTGAAATAATAGACGACCTTGGATTTTCATTAACGGACCTTGAACGCGAAAGCTGTGAGGGTGAAATAACGAAAGATGAGCTTTTTTCTGCCCTGAAAGGCCTTCAGACTGGGTCTGATGGTCTTCCGCCTGAATTTTGTCTGTCTTTCTAGGATGATTTGGGCGACATTCTCGTTTTAGTTCTTAACGAAAATTATTGTTTGGGGGTCCTAACTGACAGCCAGCGTGAGGGCCTCTTGCGCTTGCTGTACAAAAAGGATGATAGGCGATTGCCGAAAAATTGGCGTCCAATATCTCTCCTTAACACAGATTATAAACTGGCATCCAAGGTAATCACGGAGCGTTTAAAACCGGTGATGAGTTCCATTGTTCAGTACGATCAAACGTGCGGCGTAGTGGGAAGATCGATTTATTCTAACTTACAGTTAATCCGTGATACACTCGATATGATTGACAAAACTGATGAAACTGGCATTCTTGTTACGCTAGACCAAGAAAAAGCTTTTGATCGCGTTGACCATGGTTTTCTTATGCGCACTCTTTCTAAATTTGGTTTTGGTCCTTCCTTTTGTCGCTGGGTGCGTCTCTTTTATAATGATGTCTTTTCGCGTATTATCTGTAATGGCAATCTCACTAACGCCGTTTTCCTTGAGAGGGGAGTGAGGCAGGGTTGTCCCCTGTCTCCCCTTCTTTATGTCTTGGTATCGGAGGTTTTGTCAACTCAGATCAGGAAATGTAAGCAAATCGAGGGCTTCGGCTTCCCGGAGCTGGGGGTCTTCAATTTAAAATCTCCCAGTACGCCGATGATGCCACTAATTTTGTTAAAAGCGAGCTTTCTCTCTGTCATCTTTTGCGTGTTGTACACAAGTATGAACTAGGCTCAGGCGCCAAGCTCAACTCCTCCAAGTCAGAGGCTATGTGGCTTGGGCGGTGGAGAACGAATGGCGCCTCTCCCTTCGGTTTAAATTGGGTATCGAAAATGAAAATTTTAGGGGTCTATTTTTCAAATGGCCCAGTATCTGTCGAGTCGGATAACTGGAAATCGAAGCTTGACAAACTAGAAACCGTTCTTAATTTATGGAAACAGAGAGAGCTGTCTTTTTCAGGCCGTGCAATGATTGTTAATGTACTTGGCGCTAGCCGGTTTTGGCAAGTGGTCAAAATTATAGCGCCTGCCAATTGGCTTTATGATCGTTTTCATCGTCTCGTATGGTCTTACGTGTGGAAAGGTAAAACGGAGAGCGTCAGTCGGCAGCGTTGCTGCGCGCCTATCGAACTTGGAGGCTTAAACGTTGTTGACTTTCGTTCTAAATGTGTTAGTCTTCGTCTGTCTTGTTTTTGTAGTTTCCGCGATAATTTTGGTGGCCACAAATGGCATTATCTGGCCCGTTATTTTATCGGGAATCGCCTAGCAAGACTTGACTCGCGATTTGCTTTTGCTTCGAATCTGGTTCCGTCTTCATCGGAGCCTTCTCTTTTTTACCGTAGATGTCTAAACATTTTTCAGCAGCTATTTGATAAGTATGGTGCGTTACCTGACGACCTTTCTTGTAAGGAAATTTATTTGATTTTAGAGCGGTGGACCTCGGTTTGGCGCAAATCGCGCCTTTAATTAAGTTAATTGAAAATAGCAAGGATGATGTCTTATGGCTTCTTGCATAATGCAGTTCGTGTCAGGTCCATTCTTAAATCCTGGGGTTATATTAGTTCTGATCGTTGTGCAGTGTGCTGGCGCAAGGAAACTTCTGAACACTGTTTTGTTACCTGTCCTAGAGTGATCCGGGTCTGGAATTATTTTTCTCCCTTTCTTTCTCGTCTTCGGGGCTCTCCTTTTGTGTTATCCTTTTCTTCTGTTCTCTTTCCTCTCTCTGATGCTCCGTCTTCCCCTACTCTTCCTATCTTTCACTATTTAGTTGCTTCGATCTTGTTTTTTGTTTGGCGAACCCGAAACCTAGCGACTTTCCGAAATAACGTTTTAGATTCTCGCGCCATAATTGATATGATTATTAAAGATGTCAAATTACGTATCCGCTGTGATGCTTTTGACAGAGTTAGCGGGTTTTTTTGGTCCACTAATATTATTTGCTCTGTCGATGCAGATAACGAGATTGTCTTTAATTTGTAGGTTGTAATCCTCCTTCCTCTCTCAGGGCAAATTTTTGTCCGGTTTCTGCAATTTTTCTTTTAACACGTATTAGTGATGTCCTTTAATTAGTGATGCCCTCGGTTGCTTTAATTGGTGTACTAATTTATGCAATTGTCATTTTGAACTTCATCTTTTGTAAATTAGTGCTTTTCTTTTTGCGTTCGTCGACATATTGTATTGTATTTGCTCTTTTTTATCAACGACCCTTTGGCCGTTGTGTAAATAAATTTTATAAAAAAAAATAAAAAAAAAACAGCTGTCCATGGCTGCTAATGCTTGGGCTCAATCTTTGCCTTGGTAGATTTAAGGGGTAATGCCCGCTACCTTGTGGCCTTAGTGCCTTTTGAGTGGCTTCAGCTTACTTGGTCACATCAATTTGTGAAGTATCGCTGTTTCCCTTTCTTTTGCCTCCTGAATGCAATAATGCCAAATCTGATCAGCAAAGAAAAATGAGGAGGTAATCAACACCAATCAATCAGAAATGATCGCAGTGTACAGTGGTATATGTTTCATTGGATGGAATATTGATCCTGCTGTGATACTAATTATTGTCATTCTTAGGCCTCAAACAACGTCAATTATCAACAGCTTGTAAACACAAAAATCAAGACAAAATTAAAAGTGAAGTCCAATTCTTTTATTTAACGTGATCAGTACCACATAGCTATAACTAAGTTTGAGGTATGCGTCGGTAAAAATTAACATTCAAAATATAGGAAAGTACGAAAGCGACTCAGATTCACTTCTGGAAAGTACAATTGTTGTCACAGCCTCCTCACCCCGCTCCCATCCCTTAATAAGTAAGCCGCTCTTTGGCTTAGGATGGCAAAGATTGAAATGAATTCTAATTTGAAAAACTTGGGCCAGCTTTTTTCAAGTTCCCTTTTGTGCTGTGGAAAAAGACAGCAAAATGCAAACTATGATTTGCCTTCCCATTTGAAAAAATAATTTGATATATTTATTTTGGTTTTCTAAGGGCATTCTGGTCATGAGCAATGGTACCTAGGATACCTGGTTTTAAGTTGACGTCAAAACATAAATTCACCATGATGTAGCCTCTTTAAATATCCAATCAAATCTCGAGTTTGCATAACAATCAGTCTTTTGGGGTCGTCCTTTGTTAAAATTGGCCTCTCAAGCGTAAGCCCCAGTCGTGTGTAGAATAACAAACAACAGTTCCGTCGACACCCCACAAGAGCACTCCAGGTTGGTGGGGGAACTGTTTTGGTGTCTATCTACTACTTTTCAACTTCAAATTTCAATTTTAAACCTTCATTAAATCTTCAATATTTCCTGTCGCCCTAAATTTAACTAATCCTTTGAGAAAATTGGCCATTTTTATGCTAGAGACGTTAAAGTCGTCCAGACGTATTTAACGTCTGAGACGTTAAAGTCGCGTGGTATGAAAACGGGACGCATAAAAGTAGACGACCTAACAGAAAAAAATAAACAAGATTTTTCTAAAAAAAAAAGACTGGGTTCTATTCCCGGAGTACAATAGGTACGAGTAACTCGGCGCGAAACACGTGAATGTACGAACAAACAAACATGGCGAAATTGCAGCTTCTGAAGTCTAATTCTCGGCGTCGTCAAGAAAGACAAGAAATAGAGATGCAAATGTTTTTGACAAAGAAAATCAGTCGAGGAAGCGGCATTTTCAGGCGATGGACGAGGAAATAGATATGTCAGTTCGAAGCACTTGGCTTGTGTGTCGTGGCGACCAAGAAGAGCAAGGAAGGAACGAAGTGCGAAGGAGTTCAGGGCAAAATGCGTCCCAGTTAGGTCGTCCCGAGACGACTTTAACATCTCAGACGACTTTAAACCATTGACTCCCGAGCATTTTGCCGAAAAACACGTTTTGAAGCCCGTCGAGCCGTTTTCTGGCCAGATTCTAGCCAAAAAGAACCAAAACTGCCCAAGACTCTGTTTGCTGGTGGCGTATATCGCGTCCTTTTGTTCCTTATGCCAATCTCGTACCCTGAGAGTCCTCAGGCTCTTTGGCCAGCGGTTAGTCGCCAGCGAGTCTCTGGGATAATAGAAAAAAATCAAATTTTTTGATTTGCTGGCCCGTAACGGCTTTCATTGTTTTACCCCAGATCTTCTGGGAAAATGGCAGTCCATTATCCCAGAGTCTCTCCGGGCGTCCACCCGCTGACCAAACAGCCCGAGGACTCTGGGTACGAGATTGTCCTGATGCTTGCAATAGGCTAGTTTCGAATAGTGTTAAAACAAAAGAACCAAGTTGAGGTTCAGGGGAATAATTTGCATTTTCCTTTGTTTTTGACAAAAGAAAATGCAAATTATTCCCCTGAACCTCGACTCTGTTCTTTTGTTCTCCCACAATTCGAAACTAGCCTATTGATATCAGCTTTCCAAGATCAGGATTGCGCAGAAAGCAATATTTCGAGATGGAGAAGGAAGTGTAGGCGGGTCGTGGAACAAGATTTTTATTAACAAGAAATAACACACAAACTGCGGTGATAAACATGACAATAAACACCTATTCTCAGCTAACAGGGACCATTAGCAGTTTGATAAGTCGAAAAAAAAAGTTTTTCCAATCCTCCTTTTAATAAGTGTTTTTATTAGACTAATAATCAATCTTTTATTTTTTTAAATTGGACAAGAATCGTCTCATTGGTTTGTGAGTTACGGCAAAAGAATGATTAGTCCCTCCACTGAGATAAAAATTAATTATTTTTATGGCTCATGACGAACAATTTACCATAAAAGAGCGAACAATTTTCTTTCACATGAAACTTTGTGTTCTTTTCGAAAGAGGATAGGTACAGGAAAAGTTACTTTATTACATTACCTGCTGAGAAGTAAAATTTATCTGAAAATTTTCCGTTACAACTTCGCGAATGAGTTTGTATTTACAGCAATATGAAATACACCCTTTTCTTTTTTTTCTTATTTCTTTATTTTGGGCAACTGCAGTTTCAAAGATACGTGCATTTAAACATTATGACCTAAAGTTTTAGATAGGCGGTTTGTTTCGTAGTGCCTTATACCTCAATATTAGCAAATAGGGCTATAAATTTGGTAACGTAATTTACAAATCAAGTACATTACAACAACATCAGTCTATTTTACTTTTTTTCAGACTCCAATGATTGATTACTTTACAGGATAACGGTATCACCTTTTTGATGGCTTAAAGGTATCATTTCTATGGAAAAGACTGAAAAATCAGCATATTAATACAAAAACCTTACAAATTATTAAAATTCCAACAAAGTGTTAAGTCAAGTGTATCTGGAACCAGGTAAATAATTTTGGCAACACAATTAGTCATCCTAGAACTGTTTGCAACAAATGCCAGTCCAATATCTTTGCAAATAGTCAAATTACTCATCATTACAAGAAATGTTTGGTAACGTAATTTACAGTCACATTTAATTGTGCATTACGAAACCAATTAATGAAAGATAGAGGGTAGTTTATTGTAAGCAAAATTCTGTCTAGAGCAAGACTCAATACACAAACGGCTAACTTGAAGTTTTTTTAAGGTTTGTAACTTCCATGACGTTGGTTGATCAGCTCAATAGTTGCCTCTGTTAATTTGAAGGCACGGCCAGTTTTGCCGACAGGAAGGGAGGCTCAATAACACAGAGGATGCTCTTTCTTTCCAACTACAAGACATGTTTTTGAGCAGGCCACTTGAAACTGCTTGCCGCTGCCTTTCCCTTGCCTTTGGTCATAAATGAAACCTCGACTTGTCCATTCTCTTCACTGATCAATTTGCATGACTTGGGCAATGTACCAGTTACCTTCATAGTCGGCGGCAACCCAGTCACTGACACAAACAGTAAGTCAGCTGTCAAGAGGACCAGTAATTTCATTACCGGGACCGTGACTGTTTCCCACTCACAGGTTGAACTTCCTTTGAATCCTTCACCAGTCAGGCACCTGTCGGTTTCTTTCACTTTAATTTGCTCCTCTGAAATGCCGGCAACAGGATGAAGTTTCGTCGTGTTTGGAACGGCGTTGATATCTTTGCATTTTCCTTGAAGGACCTTGCCCTCGTCAGAGTACTCTTCTTTGGAGTAAAATCTGTACCTCACCGAGGTGCTGTTTTCATACTTTCTTGCCAAGTCGTAGAAGTCTTGAGCATCTTCGATTTTGACCTTGCCTGTCTTGACCGCTTCGTCTGCCATCCTCTTCGCCGTGCCGCCAACTCCATCACAAGGTCCCCTCCCGTGACCTGCTTCCAAATAATTCCAGACAGCTGGAAAACCAAATTCATTCTTGTGATTGGCAATCAGGGCAAAGATGGTTTTATCTCTGTACTGCGATGTGGGACTGTCTGTCCAGTAGTGGATACATTTCAGCGGCGAGACCAAAAGGGGTAATTCAGGAAGAAACTTTTTCAGAATCAGAAATACTGAGGTTGAGTTGGGGGAGAGCTCATCTGATGTGTAAACAAAGCTTTTGTGCTGCAAGATGCCATCCACACCTTTGAAGTAAACGACAACAGGATGCAGGCTCACCATGGTACTATTCCAATAGGCACTTTGCACTTCATCACAAGACTGACAGAGATGAGTTCTCGGCAAAGTCCATTTTGAACATATTTTCATGTTTTCGAAATTCGCACACCAAGTCACAAGAAGGAACTAGTTTCCTCTACGTAATTAACACAGAAAACACGAACTACATTTTATCAGACACTGAACATAAACATATTTGCATGATTCTTTAAGTATGAGTGTCAGCTCCAACTCCTATCAGTTAGGCAATCAATCAATAAGGCACGTTTCAGTGCATTATTTTACTACAGTAGAAACTTGGTTTACCATTTTTTATTGCTTTGAGGTTTGGACTCACTCAATGTGGATAAATCTTAGCCAACAAGTTTTTTGAAACCTTTTTACTATTTTAAATTCATGATGCAAAAGTTAGATAATACTTGACTTGGAGGCTCTTTGTCTTTCAATCACCAATGTTTGTCTAATATGTAAATTACGTTACCTAAACGAACAAACAGACAAATAAATTATACCGCTGTTTTTTGAATGCTAAGCGCCGAAAGAATAACAGACAGGGAGCAAATGGTTTTTAACTCCGGTTTGCCTCCAAATACATTCAAGACAATCACTAATTCAGAAGCACTTTTTGTTGTTGATGTGGTTTCTTGACGCCGCACTCAGGTAAGAGAACGTGAAAAGGCCTTTCTGATGACGTAATCACATGTAATATTGCATTAACCTTTGTACCGTATGCTATTCTGTCACGAAATTACCGCGTGGTGATATAAAAGGTCGAGTTTTTTACTTACCGGTAAATTACGTTACGGTAACGTAAATTACATTGTTGCTTTAATCCTGTCTTACGGTAATAAAATTGTAGTTACAGTACGTTACTCTTACCATTCCATGAGTACCTCATTAGCAAATTTCTGTGAAACAACACTTATCGGCAAGCCCTCATTTGTTAGGAAATTATTTTCGGTTAAACATGGTAACGTAATTTACAATGTAGAAAAAAATATTCCAATTGGTATGCTGATCTCAATGTTTTCCCCCGGATCAACAGAACAGTACCTTTATCATGTCTACTAGATTATAGTACAGTAACTTAGAATGTAAAACATGCAGAAATCACTTTGCACAGACACATTACCTCGTTAAAAACTTAGCTTACGCACGTGGTAACGTAATTTACCTGAAATCTTGCGACAATAATTCATGATAAAATTTTGAGACTCTGACTACGGCCTTAAAGGCTTTTATTTATTAAATTTGCACATTTTGTGTAAAGTCATCAGAAAACCCGATCTTCCTTAAAAATACCTGCGCTTTTAATGTTATAAAAATAATTTTAAGATTCATTTTGAACCGTGCGACAGCCAATTTTTAGCTACTTGTCACTACATAAAAATTCGTTAAAAAATAACCCGACAAGTTAATGCCATGAAATTTTGTCACCGTTCCCTATATATCCAGGGGATACAAAAACAAGTACTTTTAATGTCATGCAGCCCAAGGTGTGTGATAAATAAAAGTTAAAAGCTCCACGACATCAATGGTCCCTGTTAGCTGAGAATGGGTGTAAAACGCATTGTTGGAAAACAAAAGTAAAACTATAGTCGTTTCACTTGACGTTTCGTATGTTTCGACACACATCTTCAGAAGTGACCGTTAGGAAAAAAAGTAGCAACTAAATTTTAAATTTAAGATAAATAACTAATTAACGATAACCTTGACAGAAGCTAAAAATAATTTGCATATAAAAGATGCAAACTAATAAAGATACAGCTTTTCGCTGCTTATATTTTCATTTAAGGTAGCTTCTGTCAAGGTTATTGTTAATTAGTTACTTATCTTAAATTTAAAATTTAGTTGTTACTTTTATTCCTAACGGTCACTTCTGAGGATGTGTGTCGAAACAAACGAAACGTCAAGTTAAACGACTATAGTTTTCGCGTTTTCTCCGGTCTGTTTGACGGAATGGTTCTCATTTGGGTATGGTTTGAAAGATCTCTCCCCCCCTACACATGCTACATGTAAAAGTTGTCCATGAGCATTAAAACTGATGACGTCACATGCGGTACAAGGGACGTGGTTCTGCGCGGCCGTTTTTGGCCTGCACGGGTGCCAATGGGTTAACGTTTCTAACATAAAAACGGCCATTATCTCTTGCCGAGATGAGATCATCTTGAGCCAAACAGATTTTCCAGATCTGCTGATATCCATACAGCTGGGAAGATTGGTTAAAAAAAAAGGGAACAATTGAAGGGCTTGGTGGAAAACTATGCTAAGTGGATTTTTGGATGAACGCGTTTTTTGGCCCTTGTTTTCTCGAAGACTAAGCGCAAATAAGCGAAAAAAATACTGGGTAATGTTTACCACACAAAAACAAGCCTATGTGCGAAAAATCAGCAATTTTTGAGCAAACGCAAAAATCACCCAAAAAACTCGAACTTGAATCGTGCCATGCTACCCGTACAACGGACGTTTCCCGCCAAGACAAAATGAAATGTGCATTGTTGTCGTGGCAACTCCGATATTCATTATTCATGTATCACGTACCAGCTGTCTGCTATTGCATCATACTTTTCCTACGGGAAAGTGTGCACGGAGGCATGGAATGGGCGCCGTCCCTATTCTAATCCAATCAAATCTCGTTTTGTATCAACAGCCAATCATAAAGAGTCTTATAATCTCATTCATAAAGCTCACAACAACCCTTTCGCCTCATTTGCATAACATCCCTCGTTCACCTCAGCTGCTCTTGTAAATGTTGTCCAATGTTTTGGCGAAAGTTTTCGAGTTTTGCTCAAATTGGAGCGCGTTCCCTGTCCAAAGTACTTCAAAGAAAAGATGGAATTCAAGTCGCTGCAGTTCTAAACACACACGCACGTTATTTCGCCAGTGAATCTGTCACAAACAACACAGCAACACTTCGGCTGTGGAGCGATAGTGGCGGGGAAGATGTTGCTTCAAACCCTTTCGATGATTTAGGCGCTTGGCATGACGCAGAGGCGAAATCGTTTCTTCATAGTGTGTCGGTGGATACTGTTGGCAAAAGCACGTATATAGGATATAGAGAAGCGAACGAGGATAGTTTCAAACTGATAGAACTCGAACCAGACTTATACTACTTCGCCGTATTCGATGGTCATGGCGGGTCGGCGGCTGTTGATTTCGTAAGCGAACATCTTCATGAATGCGTGAAGCACTATTACAGTTACGATAAAAACATGGAAAGTGTGCTGGTTAAGGCGTTTTCAAAATGTAATAGAGATTTGGAAAAGTACGGTCGATGGATAACGGAGAAAGGTAAGAATCAATAATACTCGACTTGATCAAAGGTTCGATAGTATATCTCATACGGGACACTCTGACGCGAATCTATGCTTGTTCATGGTTCACTGTTTCCTTCTTTGCTGTTTCACAGTGAGTGGTTATAAATACTTCTTATTTAAGAATTTCTACATTTTTCCTGGAATAGTAACACATCCTGTGTTGTGGCCAGCAGGAATTTTCCTCCATCCTAGACTGCTGGCAGCCTAGACTGCCACGCGCACATTCGCTCCGGAATGTGCAAATGTTGTGAAAGTCGATATTCTAACATTGCTAGCATTCTGCTATGCCCTCCTAAAAAATCTCTAGAAAACACTTAATGTTCCACAGTCTCGGTGGTTCGAGATTGCCGAAAAGCTTCACAAGGTGAAGCAACTATCTTAAACGTGCACTCTTGATCATGAGTTCTGTCATGTCACGGTTTTTCGACAAGCAAATGCAACCTAATTGTAGCTTGGGAGTGTGGGTTTTAAGTTAAAGCCTTTCAGTCATAAACGCCACGAATACATTTTCTTTCTTGATTGTGGCGCGGCATATAACTTATCAAACCATTCATTCAACTAACTTAACAATGGCCTTTTTTATACTAGAGACCCATTTATCCGTCCAAACGAATTATGCGTCTGTCATTTTATCCAACTAGTGTAAAGACGACGGACTATGCGAGACACATAATCTGTCTGGGACGAACTTGGACAAACATTTGTAGTGCATCTGTTTAGTTCAACTAGTATAAAGACTAGCAAGACACATGCACCTAGATGAAACTATCCGCTTTAGTTCGTCTTGAAAGATGCACTAAACAAGATAGTTCATCTTGAGGCATAATGCGTCTTGTGCCATCTCTAAACTTTTTAAGTCAAACTAAACAGATGCACTACAAATGTTTACTCAAGTTCGTCCCAGGTGGATTATGCATCTCTAGTATAAAAACTGCCTGCCCCCCAGTGAAATTCATTCAAGGGATTAGTCTCAATCATTTGGGTTGAGTGAGCAAAAACAATGAACAAACCAAAACGCTGGCCTGTTGATTGTATAAGTTTTCTTAACACAATGAAACATAACAATCCATGTGAATTTACAGAAGATTATTCCACAAATTGTGCTGAGTACCCGCTATGCCTATTGAATAGGGTGAATCAACATGCAGTTGAGCTGTCACTTTTCCTTTTATATCAACTGAACATCTGAAGAATGAATGTTCGTGACATTAATATAAATTACACATTAATACCATGGTCATGTGTAGCTGGAATCACTGACATCGGTCTGTGGCGTATTAGATGTAGCTTAATGGAAAGCATTACTAATGTAAATCGATTTGATCTTGCGAAATAAAACAGCTGATTAAAAACATGTAGTTTCTATAAAAGAATTGTCAGTTGTTAATAAAGAAATCTTTGCTTTAACTTAGTGCAAGAAAATGTTTTGAGAGGTTGTGTTTGTGTGTGCTGTCTTTGCATGTGTTAGTTTCACTTTGCTTGTTTATTTTCTTACTCAGTAACTAAATTTTTGTGTTGACTTAGAAAGCTGCCTCTCGGAAATCTTGTGAGAAGTTCATTACATTGTATATTTCACTGCCATGATAATGTTACATTTTAATGATGAATACAATTTTCCAGTCGAGGATTATTTTAAGTCAGTGTTTTTTCGTTGTTGTTTTCTTTAGGTCACAAAGATAATGTTCTGCAGTGTGGTACCACCGCCACAGTTGCACTCCTGCGAGATGGTACTGATCTTGCTGTGGCAAGTGTTGGGGACAGTGGTGCATTGATTTGTAGACTGGGTGACCCAGTGTCATTGACAAATGCCCACCACCCCACCAGAGAGGAGGAGCTGCAAAGAATTAAATCACTAAATGGTTGGATTGACTGGGGTTTTGATGCAAAGGTTAATGGAAGACTTGCAATGACACGCTCAATAGGAGACTTCCATCTTAAACCTTATGGCGTCATTGCTACCCCTGAAGTGCACCACATCAAACTCAACCATCAAACTGATGCTTTCATTGTGTTACACACTGATGGCTTGTCTTGTGTCATGTCTGACAAGGAAATAACTGATCATGTGCGGACTTGCCCTGATGCCGAATATGCTGCCAATGAACTGACATCATGTGCGCTCCAGTATGGCTCAGAAGACAATATCACTGCAATAGTGATTCCCTTGAGGCTGTGGGGAAAGTACAGTACACAGCAGGTCTCTAAGGAACACAGCTTATTGAAGAATATGAGAATTAATTGTATATGATAAATTATAAAATTAATTAATTTATTTGGACCCAAAGCCCCTAAACTCTGGCCAGAGATCTGAGGGGTTGTGTGGGTTGTGGAATCCTGTATTACACAACTTGTTGGATATTTCTTTTAGTATTTTGATCTTTGGCATACAAATCTTATCCTACGTTACAATGGGTTTTGAGAGGTGAAGTGTTTTAGTGGTTTAAGTATGCATGTTGGCTGCTAATTAGCAGATCTGAAGAATTATTATTATTTCACATTTCTATTGTGCATTTTCTATGAAATAGTCAAATGCACATTACAACACTGGCCGGGGGACTTTGCCATGCTACTCCTCATTATTTAATTGTTGTCTCAGTAGTACACCAGAAAATGTTGCTTCTTATGTGCCTTCCTAGGTAACCTGGCACATGCTTTCCAGTGGTTGAGTTGACACTCCTATGATTACTTCATGCCCAGGGAAACAATGCTAAATTCTGGTTGTGTGTGACCCATCAGCTGGGGATTTCTGCACAAGTCCTTGAACAGTACTTGAAAGTAATAAATATTTTCAAGCACTGTTCAGAGAAAAAATTTCTGTGGAAGAGTGCAAAATCTTCTAAATGACTGTTCATGTAGCATCTGTGGAGTAGAGCTCTGACATGTACAAGTGTAATATCAATTTAAAAGTTCCAGAAATAGATAACACTATCCAGTGTAACCTGATGATATGAGAGATAGATAGGGGTCATGAAATGTTCACTTTACTGCTGATCTTTCCATACACTGTACTCAGGCGCGGATCCAGGATTTTGAAATGGGGGGGGGGGGTGAATTTTTGTAATAATGTAATAGAACCAAAGCCTGGTTGAGGTGTTTGAGGGAAAGAAAAAAAAAAGAATGAAGGGGGGCTCAGAAAAAGGGGGGGGGGGGAGTGAAAATTCACCCATTTCACCTCCCCTGGATCCGCACCTGTGTACTTGTGTTTTCTAATGCACCCAATCTAATTCTGCACCATGAAGCCTGGATTGTAGACTCAGTGCTTAGCTGTACAATAGGCACTTGCTTTCAACAGTATTTTTGTAAATAAAACATGGAGTCAGTCACCCTTAGTTAAGGTATGGAGAAGGATATAAATATTGATATATTTTTTTCAAACTACCATGAATTTATATGTCTTCAGTTTGATACATATTTCTAAGTGAATACTTATAATTAGTAAACTTAAAGATGTACAGTTTATTTGCATAATTATTTACATGTATCTCATTTGAGAACTTTGAACTAGTAAGAACAAAGCATTCTGTATGCTGCTTGTATGAATGGCAAGTAAAGAATTTAATTAGAATCAGATATCAAGAATGTGGAGTGCTGGCCTACCCAACTGTATGTGTTATCATGTTATCAAATACTGCTGAACTTTTCTCATTTGTGACACAGCATATTTGAAAGATGCCCTGTTGCATTATGTAAATATTGTGTTATTTAATAGTGCTGTGTACTATGCAAGGAGTCTTACAGATAATGTATTTAATTAAGTAGAATGTTTAGGGCATATATTAGAATAATTAACAAGAGAAGTATAATAACCTTCTGGTAACTAGGCCGGTTCTTAGATCCAGATTAATTTTTTTATATATTAATGTATATATTCTTTTGGTTTGCTTCAGTTATTTGTGATAGTTAATTATTGAACTGATGGTTTGGTTATGGACAGGAATCACTGTTTGTCTTGAGTTCTGCCTTTCTTTGATAAAATAAACAATGTGATGTTGTTTTGAGCAACTCGTTTTTATTATTTCTTTCACTTGTAATGAGTACCCTTATAACCTTCCTTTTCTCAGACAACTTATTATTATTTGAAAGAAGTGGGCTCTTGCTATGGTGACATAGCTGCCTCTAATAATACACCTTCCCCTATTTTTTCATTGGCCATGAACATTTGCTTTGCAGTCAGGCTGTGAAATTAATACCCTGTTGAGCTGGTCAGTCTGTATTGGTTTGGGATGTTTTAGTTATTCGCAGTTTCACGTGCACGTCATTGTTGTTGTTTTTATTTATTCTTAAATTCTTTTTGTATTTACTTTATGATTATTTTATTTAATTATCTTAATCTTAAATGACTTGTCAACCTTTCCATTTTTGAAGAGCTATTTAATTAGAATTGCTTTCTTCACACCACAGGATGCCCAAGCCTAGCATTGTTGCTGATTCACGAGAGATTTTCCAGCGATCTTTGAAAAGAATACGTTTTAAATTTTTAATCGTGACATGTTTCGTTTATTTAAAATGGGAGCAAAAACATAGCATTGCACGTGAAGACAAATTAAACAGTCCTCAAGTGATGATGCCAGGAGCCCATAACTGTGATGCACTATATTGAAAAACTGAACTTGTTGGGAAATTCAGAAAGAACAAGATAAAGTCCTACTTGCCAAAAATCGGCATTTTCTTACAGTTTATTAGCACCGTTTTGCTTTCATGTTATGAACTAAGTCAAATTTAGAAGGATTTCTATGGAGTCACCGATCAAACCAATTTCTTTTTACATGCTGATTTTTGTCAAGGAAGCACTTTTCATCTTGCTTTTTCTGAAACTCACCAAATCCCATAATTTCAAAAATTCATATATCTGTGACGTAACACATTAGGACTCTAAACAAATTATATTGGACGATGAGTAAATTACTTCTTTCCATAACTTAGGGTACGTTGCTTTGGGAGAATCCGAATCTGGAAACTCGAATCTAAAAACGGATTCTGAATCTTTCTCCATTTTGGAATCGTTTGAATCCACTCTCACAACAGCATCAACAGTATTCACATTAATCATGTTAATGCAGCAGTATAATGTGCGTGTCATTTATTATGTACTGCAAAAAATTAAACAAAAAATGATAAGGAATGAAGAGCTGAGCTCTGGGACGTACAATATTTCGTGAAATTTTTGCTATATGCGAGTTAATGTATTTTTTTTAATTTCCATTCCCTCATTTGTTCGACCATTCAGTCTTTCAATAGTTCTGAAAACACTGGAAAATACTTAATAGCAAGGACCACCGTTGCAAAATAGAAGAGCCGGATCCTGTAATAGATCTAACCAGCTATAAAATTGTAAACTAGAAAACGGTAAAAAACAAGCAAGGCTGATTACACGGCTAGGAATATATATTTAAACCAATATTTCGGGAGGCACAGCCTTCCTTCATCAGGGTGTTACATATTATGACCCTGAGATGAAACGACGTTACAGTTTTAAAAAAAGTTGTACATGTAACATGATATTATAATAAAGGTAAACAATACAACGTAAAATAAAAAAACGTTACAGTTTGAAAATTTGAAAAAAACGTAACATGAAAACAAAAAGATAGGTATTATATTTCTTCTTTTCTGTTGATACCTAACGGTTCAAGAGTTTGACCTCTATCAATTAGATATGCTTCTCTGGCTCTTCGTACACCGTCACGATTAGATTTGGACAGTTCTAGTGGAATTAATTGCATGTCAGAAGCGCTGTGACCGTTAGAGAGAAAATGTTCTGATACTGCAGTGGGTTTAGAGCTGTTGGTTTGTTTGTCGACTGTTCTACGATGTTCGTTGAAACGGTCCTTTAGTCGTCGTTTAGTTTCGCCTATGTATTGTTTGTGACAGTGATTGCATTGTACCATGTATATGACATTTTTGGAATTACAGTCAATGTGATGTTTGATAAATCTAGTTTCGCCGGTGGAATGAAAAGTATAGGTTGTACGTCCATCAGTTATGTACGCATCTGCTCTTCCGACGAAACTTTCGCACTCCGTCTTAACGAACTCAAGTCTTATCTCAACAAACGTGGGTACAATCTCTCTTTCCTCAACAACGAAATACAACGCGTTTACAACATTTCACGTACCGAAGCACTTGCCCCCAAACAACGCAATTCCGATACTAACCAGCCTACACGTGTACCCCTTGTCATAACATACAATCCAGCTATTCGCTCCGTATCATCTATTATTCACAAACACTACAACATTTTATCTTCATCTCCCCACTGCGTTGACGTTTTCAAGGCTGCCCCTCTTGTTGCTTTCCGACGTTCTAACAATCTTAACGATCTATTGGTCAGTGCTAAACTACGAAAACCTGCTTAAAATAATCAACCCCTTGGTGCCTTTCGCTGTGGCCACAACTGTTTAACATGCAACTACATAACTGATGGACTTACAACCTATACTTTTCATTCCACCGGCGAAACTAGATTTATCAAACATCACATTGACTGTAATTCCAAAAATGTCATATACATGGTACAATGCAATCACTGTCACAAACAATACATAGGCGAAACTAAACGACGACTAAAGGACCGTTTCAACGAACATCGTAGAACAGTCGACAAACAAACCAACAGCTCTAAACCCACTGCAGTATCAGAACATTTTCTCTCTAACGGTCACAGCGCTTCTGACATGCAACTAATTCCACTAGAACTGTCCAAATCTAATCGTGACGGTGTACGAAGAGCCAGAGAAGCATATCTAATTGATAGAGGTCAAACTCTTGAACCGTTAGGTATCAACAGAAAAGAAGAAATATAATACCTATCTTTTTGTTTTCATGTTACGTTTTTTTCAAATTTTCAAACTGTAACGTTTTTTTATTTTACGTTGTATTGTTTACCTTTATTATAATATCATGTTACATGTACAACTTTTTTTAAAACTGTAACGTCGTTTCATCTCAGGGTCATAATATGTAACACCCTGATGAAGGAAGGCTGTGCCTCCCGAAATATTGGTTTAAATATATATTCCTAGCCGTGTAATCAGCCTTGCTTGTTTTTTACCGTTTTCTAGTTTCAATAGTTCGTTTTGTTCATTCATTCGCTCTTTTATTTATTTATTTATTTATTTATTTATTTATTTATTTATTTATGTTTTACTGCTTGATCGATTGCCTGTGGTTGATTGATTGATTGATTGATTGATTACACAAACGTTTCTAGAAAAAAACGTTTCTGGAAAAAAAAAAAAAAAAAAAAGAGAGGCTACACTCAAGAGAATAAAGAGAGGTTATTTTCGAGTTCCGAGTTCCGAGTTCCGACTTAATGCAGGTGAGATGGCAGCCATGTTGAGCAGGAACAGCAATGGCTGGGCTGCCCACCTCACCTGCTGTAAGTCGGAAGTCGTAAGTCGGAACTCTTAGTCGGAAGTCTGAAGTGGCCCTTCTCGGCCACGGTAATGTAAGTACACAGTGGCCATATGTGCTCACCCTTATGTATCAGTCAATTCCAAAAGCGCCCATCCTCCCCCCCCCCCGGGCATACCCGGGTATTTGATCCGAAATTTGTCTCGCACAATGGGGCATTTGACTATCGGCTAAGCATTGGTGCCGTGGGCGGTCGCCATCTAAAGGGTTCATTCATTCACCACGGGAGCCGCTTCGCTCCTTTCACTTCAAGGTTCCTCGTACAGGTTTTCCGTTGTTTACTGAACTGACTGAATATACAGTACACTGTAATATGCCTTTATTCAAAGCCGTTATTCAAAGTTTGGAGTGCCGACAAAAGAGATCGGAAAAGAGTTTTGGCGCACAATTTTTCCGATTTGGTTTGAAAACGGTAAGCGATTTTAGAAGAGCGATTTTAGGAGAGCGTGCCAAAATGCTTCATTTCATGCAACGAGTCCCGGGAGGGGGGGGGGGGACTGAAAAAAATTAATTCGAGGAGGCTCCTCCCCGAGGTCCGACCCCTTACCCTTTTATATACCATTTTTGACAGTAAAAGTACCCCTTTCGTATACCTCCCATAGACAAAAAGTATCCCTTTCGCATACCTAAAACAGGAAGTCTTCTTGTTATTTTCACGTAGCGTTCAATAAATTAAAACAGTACAGTCATAAGGTATGTGTGGTCGCCATATTTTAATGAAAGGTCCTTTTATGTAAATACCTAAATGAAAGATTTCCCTACCCTTTCATATACTTCGACTCGTGAAATCCCTACCCTTTCATATACCTGCAGCGTGAAAATGGTACCCCTTTCGGGCGGAGCCTCCCCGTATAGGCCATTATAGGGAGTAACCCCCCCCCCCCCCTCCGGGCAACGAGTGATTTGCTATAGATTTACACCAAGGGTTCCCTGTTTGAGGCCCTGACAGTGGGGCATTTCACCGTCTAAACTGAAAACACAGTGGGGCATTTGATCAAAAATTTTCAAAAAAGGATACCGACCGCTAGTCAAGGGGAACGAACACCTTGGGTACGAGATCAATCTCGTTCCCAGAGCCCACGTGTCTTTGGGCTCTGGGAACGAGATTGGTACGAAATTGATTTGATTTTAGAATGCGCATGCCTGTGGTTCCGCGGCTTCCTCGTAGCCATGGTCACACAGTCGGTCACACAAGAGAGTTTTGAAGAGGTTCTTGGTGCAGAATATACAGTAAAATTATATTGTTGGCTATTTATTGACTCAAACACTACAAATGGACTCAGAATATCTCAAAAAACACGTGGGAAATGCTCTTGCAGCTGGTTTGGCCGAAATAGCGGAGAAAAGGCCGGTTGATCCTATCGAATATCTAGCTCATTGGCTGAGGAAGTACGTTGCAAATGAAGAGTTTGCGAAGGAGGTACGTGAGATAGTCGCTTTTAAAAAGTTTAGTGCATTATTGCGATTGATTGTTACTTCTGTACAGTTTGTGATACCAACTAAAAGCCTAAAGTAAAACTGAGGTTTTAATCAACATGGCATGAACGTTTTTCTCGCGTTTTCTTTGCTATATGTAGTTCACTGTGCATGTATTTTGAATCATATTTAATACTGTTCATTGCTGTAAATAAAATGCTTAAGTCTTGCTATTAATAATCATGTGACATTTACTGCACCATCTGAGGAATCCTATAATATTTTCCTGTCAAATGCTAATCCAAAATTAAAAATTCCCACAAGCTTCACATTAATTATTTTTCAGTGCTTGTTCTATTCATGACTGGGTACTTGAGCCTGGGTATTAGCTATGCCATACTGATGAGGCCTAACAAGGCCGAAACAGCTGCTAATGCTTGGGCTCAAACTTTATTTGGTAGATTTAAGGGGTAATGCCCACTACCATGCGGCCTTTGTGCCCAATGGGTGGCTTTCAACTTACCTACACTGTAGACACATTAATTTGTGAGGTATCCTTGTCACTCCAAGCCACCTCCCACAAGCTTCACATATTCCACAGGATGGCCAGGTTTTGGAAAATGCAGATACCACAACGATATTAGCCAACAAGCTTTATTTTCGGAAGTATTTCTGCACAGCCCCATACATGCGTCACTGTTACACTAACACCCTGTTCCACAAGCGATGAGCATAAAAAGAGTTTGAGCCACATACATAATAAACTATTGATGTATGTGGCTGTGCCTTGCCACTTAATACCAGACAGATCGTGCAAGAATATGTATGTTGTGGAGGATGTGCCCTGAAATTAAAATTTTGAGAAGTTCAGATGACGGTCCATTTAACTGAAACCTCTCTGTAGAAAATGGAGGAACAAAAAGCACTTGAAAAGGAGAAACAGGAGGCAGCTGAAGAGCTTGTAAGAGAACAGAAGAGGAAAGAGGAGGCTGAGGCGATAGCTCGGCAGGAAGCTTATGAGAAGGCAGCCAATGAGGAGGTGGTGATTGATCAAACTCCACGGCCAATACCGCCTGAAGTTACTAGTACACTAGCACCTGTCGCTGAAGGAGATGAAGGTGGGTAAAACGCAGCATCAAGTGATACACTCAGCACATTAATGATGTCTCTTAAGCCCTCACCAAAATGACTCGCAAGTAGATGCAAGTTGAAAACTTGAGTATAATGCGGCTCTGTTTGGCCATGGCTTGCGTGCACTTTGCATTGACTTGGGATGACTTGTGCTCACTTTGGTTGAGACCAAATTTGCCTGCAAGTCGACACAAGTTTTGCACTGTTTGTCAACCCAACCTAAGTCAACGCAAGTTGAGTGATGTCCATTCATTGTGATAGCAACCTGTTAGCCAATGAAATGTTTATTTTTGTTTTGAATTTGCAACTTGTGTTTACTTAAGGGGAAACTTGCGAGTCAGTGTTAGGCCAACCAACGCATTGTCTCTGCAAGTTCAGCTTGCAGCTACTTGTGACTACTTGCAACTCAGACCAGCTGGCTGGGCTTTATGGCAATTATTTATTATCACGGCCAATATCGAATTTGGTTGTCAACATCAACAGCACCAGATAGCAGAGCCCTTCAGTATATCAAGCTGAGAACTGGCACATTAGAATGTTTTGTCCTCAAAATTAAAAGTTGGTTTAAGATGTAACGGTCACTTATTAAATTCTTGAGGAAGGGATATCTGTTATCTAAAAAAACGCTGTGAATTGTGGCACTGAAGCACAACACAAAAGCATAAACAGCCAATCTGTGCACAGGAGCAGAACAAGCCAAAACCCTTCTAACAGTCACAATGTATAGTTGTAGTACTCTGGAACAACATACTAAATACATGTAGTTAGGATGAGGTGCAGCATAATCTCCATGCTGATAGCATTCCTCTTGAAAAGTTAAACCAGAAGTTGCATCAATAGACAAAAATAGGCAGAGAAATTTCCTTGGATATTTTGTTATTAATAATAATAAAACATGACATTACTGAAGCTTGGTAGCTTTTGGTTATTTTGTTTTAACATAAATATCTTACTAGTCTAATAATTACTGTAGCATATTTATAAAGCCGACAATATTGCTTCTAATTAAAACTAAACGAATATAAAACTAAATGTCAGCAATGAAAAGTATTAATAATTGTTAACACCATTAATGATCAAGTAAAAAGTAAATTAAATTTCTTTTAACATTTGATGTGTTATCCATTACAATTCATTATTAAACTTTCAAAAACATAGTCTAACATGATAATCTTAATTTCAAATGACATATATAATCATTTTAATTCTAAAATCACAAAATAATCTAGTTTGAAGTTAGGAGACCTGCCATATAATTTATGTTAAAGACTGCAATCTTAAAGAAAACATGAAGAGGAAATAACATTGAAATTGTATTGTCGAGGGATGATAGAGTTTCTTCAGAAACTGCTCCTCGTTATGACAGTCGGTGGCTGGTTATCTGTGAGGTGATTTGTTTCTGTTAATGCATTTTTTCATCTGATAACCTTTTTGTTGGACAAATTATGGCTTCTGCATGCTGAACTATAGTAACTACTTCTGAAACATAGCCAAGAGTTTGGTCAGAAACAGTTACGATTCTGTTGATTTTTAATCAAATCTGAGAATTTGTAGATGCATTTTGATAAAATTGGCCTCATTAAGAACCTTTTAAAGGTGAGTATCTGGTTGCTAGGGAAATATCTATGGGAGAAATTAAAATGCGATAATTTTACACGTAAATGGTTTCTGAATTGGGCCACTGGAGTAGTTGGAGACCTTTGTAATTTTCTATTATCTCAATGTTGTCTTCTTTAAATACAATTTGAGTTATAAAACTTTTTTTATTATTTCCTCTTTTAAATTGCATGTTAGTCATAATAATTAACAGGCCTTAATTGCTATTACAATTTGCTGGTCATATGGCATTGTCAATGATAAAAATACAATGTGTGGTTACTACATTTGTACAATATCAAAACTCCTTATTGACTGTTACCTTTCTAGATCTGCCTGTTTCAAGTTTGACCATTATTACCGTATTTTCTCCTTGGCAATCCTTGAGTACTGTACAAATCATAAAGTCTGGCTTTTTGTGTGGGGTGATGCCTGACATAATCATATGACCAACAAGTGAGAGTCCTGTTGTTTCTTACTTTGATGTGTGTTTCATTTGTAACAGTTACTCAAGCCCAGGCAACCACTGAATAGCACAGATGTATGCTTCATGTGGGAACCATCAAGAATTTACCACTCTAATTGTTATAAATCTTTGAACACCTCTGCGTTTTTCTTTCACATCAGAGAGTTAATTAATAATGTTTAATTTAAATCTCATGTTTTAAGCTTCATGCTATTAACATAAAGAACATTAAGTTGAAAGTTGATTATTAATATCAAATAAATGCTATAATATAGTTGAGTTATAACAAAGAAAGTAAAAGCTAACAAAAGTGCCATAAGTAATTTCCAAAGGTAATGTTTATTGAACAATTTCACACAATCCAGTCTTACGATTTAAGGGCATTTTCTTGTCAGAGTTGTGACTTATTATGATGACAGATTTACTTGGATTTATTTATTGTTAAAAAAAATTATTGCAGAATAGAGATATTATTGAAAAAATTTTAATGTGACATAGAAGTTGTAAATTTAGTGTTACTGAAAATTTATGATCATCAAAACTGATAATCTCATTTATTAACATCCAATTGTTAAGAGTATTGTTAAGATGTATATTGCTGTCAAGCCAATAAAATGTAAACATTTCTATGGGTTTTTCTCTCTCTTCAGACTTTGTTGGAGCTTTAATCCTCTCCCCTCCCCTCTTCCCTCTCCCCCCCTCTCCTCCCCCCCCCTTTCCTCGTGGAGGAGGAGAGGGCCATGAAAATAGTAACAAAGAATTATTTTAAAGAGGGTGGGCTGGATCAGTAAATAAATGTGGCTGGTAAAATTTATTGTAGTAAGTTTTATTAACATTGCACTATTTTTGAATAGCAAAGTTGAATTGCCTTCAACTGTGAATTCAAAATTCAGCGCAATTGCTTCAAACAAAATATGAGGGCTGCTGCTTTTCTTAGGTGAAGAAATTAGAGAAAACAATGGTAAAATGTTTGAGGGAAAAAATAAATTTGTTGATGCCTGATCTCACCCGAGCTCTTGTCAACTGGTTCAGCACTTTGTACATGTGCAGTGCAAATTTTTGCACCTTTTAACTGCATTTCATTTATAACTAATTAACGTGCACCTAACATCAAAAAATGTTTTCGTTAAAATAAATCTTTGCACCTGTTTGAAACGCATTGCGCCTTTTTTACCAAATCTGGACCAGTTATCTTGACTTTTCATAGGCTGTTAAAGCTGCAAAATCTGGCCATTGTCTGTCCCACAACCAAGTCAGAAGGGCTTGGTTCTATTCTCGATTTGACGTCACAAACTGATTTACATCACGTTAAGTCTTTGTAAACATGCATGCAAAGCAGTTTGTGACGTCAAATCGAGAAAAGACCAAAGCCCCTTCTGACTCAGTCGTATGCCAAATGGTGCTTCGGCTTTTGTACGTTTTGAAGCCCATAAAGAATGTCCAAAACTGGAAATAAAGGTGAAATGTTGTGACAGGTACACTTTAAAGCGTCCATATTGTCTTTTGTGGTTCTGATATGCACATAAAGACTAGATAGCTGTTCAAAAAGTTTTTTTTCTAGTTCCGCCGTGTTTTTGCCTTGAAATCGTCGCCACGCCCATCAGACTTGACCGATCTAGTAAGAGACATGGGTCTATTCCTGATTTGACGTCACAAACTGCTTTGCATGTATGTTAACATGTTGAATAAAGTGCATTTTGTCATTTTCCTTGAAATTTACTGCTGATCAGTCTTGTTACCGGTAAAGTTTTAAATTGTCGGTCACTTTTTTCTTTATCAGATCAAGACAGCAAGGTAGAGGAGGCTGAGAAGGTCAACGAAGAAGCGCCACCATCTCCAGAGGCTGAAGGTGATCCAAAGAAAGACACAGAAGAGGCACCGCAAGAAAGTGAAGGAGAAAAGACCGGCGAAGATGGGACGACGACTGCAGAGGCCGAGGGTGATGCAGAGAAAACCGGTGGAGAGGAAGCACCAGCGAGTGATGCAGACAAGGGGAATGAAGAGCAAAAACCAGCTGAGGAGGGTACCAATGAAGAGAAACCAACAGAAGATAACCCTCAAGAAACAGAAGGGGAAGCAGGGGAGGCGACAGCTACAACAGAGGAACAACAGGAGGCGAAAGGTGAGGCTGAATGCGAATAGATCATATCATGCGATATTCGATATTCGCTGATCAGTTACTGATCTGTGCATGCAATGACTCTTCTCGGACGCAAATCACACCAGTTAGCAATCTGACGTACCAGAAGCTTCGCTCCTCTTGACCACTAGTCGGGAAACGAGCGCTAGTTTCTTCAGGCATGCGCAGTGGGAGAGGAAAACTCGAAGTAGGAGGTTTACCCATTCGTAAACAATTACTACTTATTTTAGCCATTAGAGGCAGGGCTGAGAAATGACTGCGCATGCGTATGGTTTGATCAATGAAAACCCTTTTTTCGGCAATTTCTATACCCACTAGATTTGAAAAAAAATTTTTTTTTTCAAAAATGTAGGTTAGCTTTTTTATCTGTGACCTTATTTTATCAATTTAAATGCCGTTTGTTTACTTTCCGCAAAATGGGAGTCATTTTAAATGAGAGCGCGCCTGAACCTGCGTTTTTTGCTGCAGGCCGCAGCCCTGTTACCACTAAAATGGACACTTTTGGTAGCGGTATTACTGCTTCATGTACAAAAACAATCATGGCAGATTGTGAATGTTAGCAGTCACAGGAGCTGCTTTGGCGTAAAGCATAGCTAATACGCAGGCTCAGGAATCCTACATAAAGAAATTCAGTATTACATGACAAAAAAACAACAGCTGTGGGATGTGCTTAAGGATGAATGTAAACAAACCCCAATTCCAGTGGAATCTCGCTCATACAGTGTGATCCATGAGCAATCAAAGAACAGTTTGCAAAGAAATTAGCTCTCACGAGATCATAACAGGTCCCTGCAATCTCTCATCACTGCATGTAGTTAAAGAGGGTATATACAGTGAGAATAAACTGTCTTTCTTAATTCCCGTTCAAACGGCGCATGATAGTCGATGATAGTTGAAAAGTTCAAAACTATCATCAACTATCATGCAAGCGATCAAACGGCGAAAACTTTCATTGACTATCATGAGATTTTTGAGCAGGTTCAAGGTGAATGATAGTTGATGATAGTCGATGATAGTGCATGATAGTTTGTGTTCAAACGCGCGTGATAGTTAAAACTATCATCAACTATCATTGCCGTTTGAACGGGGCTTTAGGGATAGATTCTGAGAGAACATTCTTGTTGCTGACTTGAATATTTGCATGTTTTGTGTAACAGAAGAGGGTGCTCCTGAAGAACCAAAGGAAGATAGCGAAACAACAGGAGAACAGCAACAAGAATCAGTGGACCCACCGGCTCAGGAACAAGAACCCGCCGCACCGGAAGAGTAACAATTTTACGGCGTATTTTGTTATTTATTTAACCAGTATCTCCCCACCGACGACTTTGTTTATAAGACATACTCCGCACTGCTACACTGTTTTGTTCAGCTAGATTTGTAAGGTATGGTACGTTGTGTTATACTATCGGTTTGAGGAATTACAGCGTGGCAAAATGCTGTCACGCTTTCCCGGTCTCTCATGTAAGTCAAAGAAAGTATATGAAGCACCTGTTGGTTTCTGCTCCAGGAAGTTTGTCGTGGTACGTTACGCCATTGTGTAGCTAACGGTAAACGCTATTATGTTTTGCCATGCAAAGCTTCCATGATCAAGTGGATTCTGTTTGATTTCACATACGGGATTTTACTCTCTGTGATGAAAGCTTCATTTAGCTTCTTTAGTGGGTGTTGAGCATATCGTTACATGTATTGTTACATAGATTCCACGGAACTAAGGACAACTTTAAGCATTTCACTTGTACATAACAGTTTAAAAGAATTGTTCTGTTCTTTGTATTCAATATTTAATGCTTCCAGGCGGCTGGGCAGTTTGAGGTTTTCAGTACACGTCTAAATGGGGTAAATCATAATATGATTAGCAAACATAAGATCGTGGGAATAGTTAATTATTCCCTGGGATAAATTTCCTTTAAAAAACAAAAAATAATTAGTTAGAAATGGGTTCGTGTCACTTGCGATAGATATTTTAAAGGGAACCTCCACTCTTACAACAAATTGACGCTTAATTGTTGGAAATAATTACTAGATTCCAAATTTTGTTTTAAAACGTGGATATAACATTTATGCGTACAAAAAATCGATATCATTATCTCCTATTTTCGCTTTTAAATTTCCCGGCCGTGGCCATTTTGGATTTGATGACGTGTAATGGTTGCCCAATTGTTTAACACAAAGGATTTTCTGCTTCATTTGCTTCCTGACAATAGCTGCAGCCAACTGACGTCACCAAATCAAAAATGGCGGCGCCCGGGAAATTTAAAAATGAAAATTGGCGTTAATGATACATAATTTTTTGTGCACGTTAAATGCGGCTCCCACGTTATAAACTAAATTTTGGAAACTTGTCCAGTAATTATTACCAACAATTTAGGGTCATCTTTTTGTAAGAGTGGAGGTTCTCTTTAACATATGTTCCAGTTTTTAGGACAATACTAGAATGCTTGATTTATTTTTAGTAAACTTTTTAGTACATGTAGGACTACGGACAAGTGAATTTGGTGCCTGAAAAGGTAACTTTGTAGAATATATAGTGGTTTGTAGTTATCCTTAGTTAAAAGCAGTCAAGTAGAATATTAGCAGTAGTTGTTTGTTTTAATGGTACAATGTGGTTCTTAGCTGGGACGTTAAGTTGTTTTGTATCTAAATACGTTGTTTCTTGTTTGACCCGGATTGCAATGCATTGAGTTTTCAGAGTTTACCAGTCTGCAACTCCTTTAATCTTCGTATACACATCATGGTCAACATAACAACATTACACATATAGAAAGTAATGTAAGATTTCCGTACAAAATAAGAGAAAAATCAATAAGAGGGTCTGTTAAACGTTGTGTTTTTGGATAGATGAATTCTCAAAGTGCATCATCTTTGAGTACTGTAAACAGTGCAAGAAATGTTAGTTTTTTAATTTTCTCAGTGCATAATAGGCAACAGTTTCTCAATAAAAATATCCATAAAGTGACATAGTCAGAGAAATCAATGGAAGACCGGACCCCCGGGGGGGGGAGTACTTAAAAATAATTTAACACGGGGAGGTTCCGCCCCGAGGTCCGACCCCTTACCCTTTTATTTACCATTTTTGACAGAAAAGGTACCCCTTTCATATACCTGCAGCGTGAAAAAGGTACTCCTTTCGAGCGGAGCCTCCCCGTATAGGCCATTATAGGGAATACCCCCCACCCCGAACCGGACCTCACCAGAAAGGAACACTGGGAACGAGGTTGTCTCACAACTCTTCATAATTGATTCTGTGGGACGTAAAAGAACCCACACACTGTTCGAAAAGAGTAGGGGACGTAGTTCCCGGTGTGATGGTCTATCTCTCATCTGATGATTAAATGCTCGGAGATATTAGCTGCACAAGCTACTCTAAAATCCGAGGGTAAATAATGTGATGTATATGTATGTACTGGGAACGAGGTTGATCAGAAAGGGGAGCTGTACTCTTCAGTGTCTTCAGTGTACGTTTGCCCCAAGTCGCAAGAAAGGTACGTGAAAATAGTGCTACTAATATAACTTGGCTACGTGCAGACGTTTGTCATAACAAGAGACTTTGCCACAGTCGGAGTTAGTACATCAATTCAGCTTTTAATTTCTAAACACAAATTAAAAATAACCTGACAGCATAATTTAGTGTTGTTTGCAAAACACACTTAAATGTATTTTAGTTGCTATACCAATTTAATAATTGTTTGGCCGAGCCGCTGGGGGAGCCGGTGAGGGTCATTTGTCTTCAATTCAAATTTGATAACGACCGTTATGATCGACCACCTCGGCCGATATCCTGTGACAATGGCGATGTGGCGGCGAATGTGAAAATTCGCGGAGTTACTTAAGGTCGTTATGAGCAAGCTGCTTACAAGGTTTTTGGCTTCTGGCCTTCATTTGCCCAAGGCTTGATGGCGAGAGACGCGAAGAAGTGGGAGAAAATGGACAAAATTCAGAAGGCGTTCAGCTGCGGCGGCTGTTTTAATTGCCTGCCTTGACTCAAAACGCAATGAAAAAACAAAAGACCTCACTAAGAGTATGAGGAAAGTAATCTTTATTCATCTGGATTACGTTGCATCTGTATCTAGGATTAAGAGGTGCACAATTCGGTATTTTACGGAATATTTCTCGCGATCACTTCAATCAAGCCGAGAACAGCCGTTTCAAAATAGAGAGAAAATATATATGAGATCAAGTAGTGTGCGTGACGTTACGCAGTTCGGATTGTCTGCTTGTGCTCGTCATTTCAAAATACTGAAAATATACGAGCTTACATCACTATACCCCGACTAATTTGCGATTAATGACGCTAATCCAACTCTTTCAACTTGAAGAACGTGGTCGAACTAGTAACCAGGCACTGAATGAGTAGAAACGGTGCTGAAGTTAAGAACAAAAAAGCCAAAATAACCGTTGAGCGCTCAGTGCAAGTCAGTGATCCATAAAACCTTGAATTTGGCCCGCGCACGTTACTGTTTTGCCGAGATATGAAAAGAAATGTACCAAAATGCATAATAAAACGTGCAGAGCCGTTGTTTTTGGGTGGCTAAATGAGGGCTGAAACGTTTGACTAAACACCAGACAAAGCGAGTCCACAGAACGATATTTTTGCGTAAGGTTATTATCGCTGAAATTTCGACGATACGTGGTTCATTTGGTTGCTTTTTACCGGCTGTGTCCGCTTTGTTGGTTGGGGGGGGGGCCTAAACGATCAAACATTTGTTTGTTGGCAGTATTCACAATAAATTTGAGATAACTTCATGACAATCGACATGATAACGACTCTTCGACTGTTGTAAGTTCCGCAAATTATTGTTATTTACGTTTCTCTAGGAATCCGCTGACCGAGATGTATATAATATCATTCATTTGAACGAGGTTACATGAAATAAATAAGTGAAGTGAAGTGAAGTAACTTTGCATATTCTTCTCATGTCTACTCACCGATGCAGAAGTAGTAACAACAAAAGCCATTATCCCCTGTCCAGTATAATTCCCCTTTTCAACCACGCAAGACGGGCTCTTAACAAAAATCTGATCAAAGTTCTTTCAAACATCAAAACCTTATGTATATTTGATTTAATTTGATTTAATTTGAGATTTGTTATTGTGTCTCCAATTAGTAGGTATGCTAAAGTACTTTGACACAAAAATAAAGTTATTATTATTATTATTATTATTATTATTATTATTATTATTATTATTATTATTATTATTATTATCAGTCAATTCCAAAAGTGCCCATCCCCCCACTCCCCGGGCATACCCCGGGTATTTGATTCGAAATTTGTCCCGCACGGTGGGGCATTTGACTATCGGCTAAACATTGGTCGGCGGTCGCCAGCTAAAGGGTTTCGCTCGTCTTTCGCGCGCAAATATTCATTCATTCACCACGGGAGCCGCTTCGTTCCCTTAACTTTAAGATTCCGCGTAGGTTTACCGTTGTTTACTAAATATGCAGTTGATATGCCTTTATTCAAATTTTGGAGTGCCGACAGAAGACATCGGAAAAGAGTTTTGGCGCACAATTTTTCGGATTTGGTTTGAAAAAGGTAAGCGATTTTAGAATAAAATATTCATTATGAGCGCGGATCGTGCCAAAATGCTTCATGCAAAGAGTGATTTGCTATAGATTTACACTTGATTTAACCTTTTTGAGGCCCTGACAGAGGGGCATTTGACTGTCTAAACTGGAAACACAGAGGGGACCTATTTATGACGTTTGTAAGCGATTCTCAGATTATATTTCTTCGTTTTCGACTGATTTTCTCTTCTGATCGATAACCATGCACCAAAATATGGCAGGCTCGAAGAAAATTGCGCCATATGAATTTTAACTTTTTGGCCAATCATTGAGCAGAACGCCCAACGCGCCATCAGTGACGTCATAAAGGGTATATAAACGCACGCCATCTCCGAAAGTCGTCATTTTTCACCGACTTTCAGAGCGTGAACAACTTATGTCACTACGCCTGACAAAGTTTACAAAAACTGAGCTGAAATGGTTTACAGTCAATTAAAACAGAGAATCACAAGAGTGTTTAAGAGGATGAGGGTAAGCACAACTTACTGGTTGTGAAATATTAGCGATAAAGTCATGAAAACGTCCAGTTTTCTTTGTTTTTCCTTGCGGTGCGCGTCACAATCGAGGAAAACAACCGTTGAGCGCGCGCGTGGCGTTTTTTGCCATAAAAGGAAATAAATTTGAAATGAATCTGACCAGTCACAGACGCTGTCCCCAGTTCTCTCGATGTCGTCATCTTGTAACCTCGTTCTCAGAGCTTTTCCCTTGGAACCTGGGAAAAACCCTGGGAACGAGGCTGGCCCTCTTCGCCATGAACGGAAACGAATTTGAAATAAACCTGACCAACCAGACCGACCAACCAGAAAGCGTTATCTCTACATTACTCGCCTGTATCCTCGCTCCTCGGGAATTTGTTTTCTAGAAAAAAAATTCAAAGCTACATTTCTTTAGGTTAGGGTTCAGTTTCCCAAATAAGCGGTGGGTTTGGACGCTGGGTAGAGTTGATCCCACACAACGGATTTGACGGTTACAGCTGCACGCGCATTTTCATTCATTTTGACGAGGAATAGAGGCCCGGTAGAAAAAAGTACACATAGTAAACATTTAGCCTGCCGGCTCCCAGAGTTTTTTCGAATAACATATCCATTGTACCATCAAATTTTTACGCTCCGCGTTTTCACAAGCTGACACCTGGAAAGCACCTTGACGCAGAGTAAAATAACATCATGAGCAAATTTGCAGACCTTGTCAGCTCAGCGCGCAGCTCCGTGACTCTTCATAAATTCAAACGTTTTTGTGGTATTGAT
>JAEMWC010000095.1:770000-777500 GCA_016490735.1 Pachyseris speciosa
ATCATGACTGCTAATTCTGTAAAATGTAAGGTTTATTTCAAATCACTGTTGAAAGTGCTGTAAGGGTTAGCCTTGTGGCAGCGTTTGTAAGATAAAGCTCGCTTGCTAACCTGAAGATTGAAGAAATGCCACCCAGTAGAGTGATTTGTTTCTTTGGGTTACAAACGGAAGGCTTTGATTCCTTTTCAAACATGTTCACTGAGAGCACACGAAACTTCCTTTGTGACGTAAGGCTTGTGTCAGTGCGCACGCAGCGGAAATGAACAGTTTGAGGAAAAGGGAAGAAAATCAGTTTAACGAAAGACCATCCCAGGGCGATGCGAAAACGTTTACTTAAGCTTTCATTGTATTATGATCTTAAAGGTTCCCTATACCTGAAAATCGTTATCTCTTCGTCAGGTCTATACATGTCTGCAGTAAGTGATTTCAGACGGTAACTAAGTGAAATGTAAATGAGTTTCTTATTGAGTAGATAACAGGAGGAGATTCAAACGGGTGTGCTATGGTCGTCAGGCGTCTCTCTTTAGTTGCATTGTACGCAGTGCGAGTGCTCCCCCACTTGCTTTCCCGCTCTTTCCACGAAATGCTTTGGCAGCAGAAGACAACACAGGAGCGGCGAACGGAATAAGACTCATCCTAAAGCGGTAGCGAGAATAAAGCCTGACAAAAATTAGGGTTGTGCGTAAGTCGAACCCATGACCTCTGCGATACCAGTGCACTGCTCTACCAACTGAGGTGACATTGACAAGGAGGCATTTTTTCGACTTCCGCATGAGACTGATTTTTTCCAGGTTTTATTTTCACTATTGTCTGAGTAGCGTGCACAACTGTGATGATCTTTCTCATTTTCAGTCATTAGGCTGTAGTTTTGTGACTTCCAGATACATGTATTTTCATTTATTTAAGTGATGAATAGTTGTGTCGCTGTTTGCGGCTCCTTAAACATACGAACTAAAATTTTACGCAGCGTAAGAGAACTAAAATTGCCTTTGGTGGTGGTTAGGAAAACTTGAGACAGCATAGAACAATCCAAAATGGTGGTCATTTGCGTGACCCTCAAGCAATCAAGGAAAAACTGCACCATGCATTTGAATTAAAAAAGAGGGGAGGGGGTAGTTTAGTTTAAACACTAATAAATAAAACGTTCGGGAGGGGAAGGCGAAGAATTTTGCATTTGGCGTTTACGAGTTCCTTTACACCTTCCATTTTTTTCCGAGAGGCAAACGGTCTAAGGAAATAAACAGGGTTTTGGAATTTACATACTTCATCCGAGCTGTAACGTTTTATCGTCGAGAGGGACTAGGAATAGAGAGCTAGAGTGAATAGCTATATAGCATTCAGACGTTTTCAAAAACACTTGGAAGGCAGGAAAAGCAAATAGACAGTTAAAAATGTCACTTATCATATCGTTAATTTTGCATGGGCTTTGGCACTGTCGATACTGTGACTAAAGAAATCCAACATTCTGAGCCGTAATTTATTGCACAATAATAAATTAAGCTAGCGATACGGGAAAACACGCTATATTACAAAGAATTTAAAAACCTGAATGAAATTTGACAATAATGCTCTACACTTAAGTTGTAGTTTTGATTCACAAATTTGTAGATAAAACATTTATAAATAAATGTTTTCGTCATTCGTTATTGACCAACAAAAATCTAAACTCTAAGCAAGGTTGGGAACTTTACTGTTTACCTTATTTTCTCTGTTCTTTTTACTGATTGACTGGATTTCTGCCTTAAGGTTTTGGGGTTTTACTAACTTGCTTCTTCACTTTATATATAATTACTCGAATAAAAAATGTCCTATGCACTTTCGATTGTATTATGGTGGTTTGACCGTATAAACTTAACATAGTGTAAACTCGTAAACGGATAGCACTGTAAAAGGGCTTCGAGTACTGTTTTCTTTACTCTATGCAATTGCATTTATGTAATAACCAAATCAATGCGCGCTCTCTGATTGGTCAATCAGCTATGGTTTATTGTGCCAGTAAATTAATGGAAATTTCGCGCGTCTTCTGAATTATTATATAAAAGCAATATACCACAAGTTTGTATGGCTTGTAGGCATGATAAACCACTTGGGATGTTGGAATAACACTCGAAAAATTCTTAATTCACGAGCCGCTGGTGATTTACGAATTCTTCGCCGACGGAGTGTTCTTCCAACATCCCGCGTGGTTTATCAGCCTATAAACCATGGAAACTTGTGGTCTATTGCTTAAATAACCCTTACAAACTTGTGGTATATTACTTAAAATGACGTACTATCCAGATTTTTTCAAACTTGGCACAATTGATAGTCATACATAGGACGTTCAAAAAAATACAATAAAAAGATGGGGTCACCTGCTTGTTTTCGCCCTGTATGCCCGTTATTCTTAGTGATTTTACTGAGATGCGCGAGAAATGTTCGAAACTTGAGCAACCCCCAAAAATTGTTATTATGTAGCAAAAACTATGAATAGTAGTGAAACCTGGAGCCTAATTGTTTTTCTGTGCTATAATCTTTCAGTATAGCGATTTCAAATCGCCAGATCATGCAAATAATGTAAGCAAATTGGACCACTAAGTAATCAATTCATACGCCTCCCTGGCTCGAAATGCAAAGTTTCACGTCATTTACACATAAATAATGCAACTTCTTCCATTAAACTTCTTTTCTCCTCAAAATATGTTTTTCGTATGCCTATTACAAGTAAGTAACGCTAATAAAAAATGGGGGTCGCCGTGCTCGTTTCTTTGCAACACGACCGCAAAGGGAAAATTTCGGCTGACAAAGCTCAATGTCAAGGCAAATACGCCATGTTTCAAATGTGCGCGCGCTCGTGCGCGTGCTAAATGACGCCATAAATTATGGGCAGTAAAGGCCATGTTACACGAGGCAATTTTTCTTGCAACTCGCAACGCAACGATGACGAATAAAAAACCTTTCAAGTTGCAGAGGGTATGTTACACGTTGGCAACTTTTTTCGCAACTTGCCACGCGTACAATAACAAACAAGATGGCGGACGCCATCTTGAAATCTCCCGCGAGCGAAAGATGAGCTCTGATTGGCCCATTCTGACAAAATTGTTGTTGCGAGTTGCAGAGGGGATGTCACACGCAAGCAACTTGTCTCGCAACGTTGCGAAAAGTAGAGGGTCGTTCTACTTTTCTTGCAACTCACAACGCAACAATTGCAGTTGCAAAATGGGGTGTTACACGTGAATTTTTTCTTGCAACTTGCAACGCAACGTTTGTTGCGTTGCAAGTTGCAAGAAAAATTGCCTCGTGTAACATGGCCTTAAGAGCGCCATGCAATTGAAAGGAATCACCTTAAGCAACCGGCGCCAAGCGCGGGAAAATGCTTGCGCTCACGTCACGATTGGTTTGGATTTCCTTCTCATTGGTTGAGAGAGTGGTGCAAGTTTTGTTAACCAATCACAGAGTGAAGCAAAGCAAAACCAAAGTATGCAAGGATTACTTTCGATACTCGATTGAAAACCGCTTTAGCTTAGAATCAGTTGGATAAATTTTATACATGTAAAGTGACTTGTATGACGTGTACCTCTCAAATGGGGTTCGGCAGCGAGAAAGGGCCATACCTTGGTCTCCATTCAAACGTTTACTTTTATAGCCGCCAAAGAAAATATCAAACTAGATGTGACAAACTACAGTTTTCCCTGGTAAGAGTTGAGTTCGCGAGCCTCTAATTGAAAGACTAAGGCAGGAGGTAATAACGTTTTTCAAACGATTATAAAAACAAACCGTGTTCGTGTTTAAATGGTTGGACTCCCAACACGAAAACGTTTCCAAAACATTTTTGGCTCAAAATGCAAAAACTCCAAGAAATGCTCCCGCAAACTTCGACCTGATCCTCATGGAAAGTCGTTCCATCATTGTGTATTGCCGCCCTTCCTCAGGGGTCCTCAACATTCTTTGGAACTCCGCGCACTTGGCATCCACCAGATCAGCTTGCAGCTGCATGACCTTTTGCTGCAGCGCCATTGTTTCGCACTGGAAGTCAGATCTTTGGTGCTGGCACTCGTTGTAGCATGCTTGTAGTTCCGAGAGCCTTTTGTAAAATGACTGAATTTCAAGAATCAGTTGCTGGTTTTCTGCCGTGGTGTGACTGTTCTCAGCCGCTGCATCGAGCGCCCTTTTCTCTGCATCTAAGGCCTGTTGCTGCAGTTCTTTTTTCTCTTCCTCTGCTAACCCTATCTGCGCTCTAAGTTTGTTCACTTCGCTGTGTAAGGATTTAGTTTTCATCTCGTATTCATCCACCGATTCTCTCAGGCCTTTGATAGTATCATCCTTGTAGGTTGATTCTTTGTCATCCGAGTTTGCTCTCCTCTGGGCTTCCTCATTATGACTCTGTGCTCTTGCAAGCTCTTTATTCAGCTTTGCAACTTTTGATCTTTCTTCTTCCATCTTGGCCTCGAAGTTCGCAATCTGCTTTGTGGTGTTCTCCATGTGAACTTCGTACTTCGACAACTGACGTTTCATGAATTTCATGTTTTGCTCGGTTTCATTATTTGTGTCTTCAGTCTTCTGAAGCAACGCCTGAGTATCCGCGATCCTCAGCTGGGCCAAAGCGAGTTCCTCTTGAATTTCAATTTTCTCACGAAGAGCTGATTCATAATTGGCTTCCAGTTGCGCTATTTTGATGGAGGACTCCTCAAGTTTTTCAGTAAGTACCTCGATTTCCTCTTTATCAAATGGGAGTGGCTCCTCTAATTGTGAGACTATTCGCCTGTGAGCGAACAATTCCAATTCCTTAAAGCTGTAATTTTCGTTGAAGTAGAGAATTTTCTTCAACATTTTCTCGCCCTCTAACTGTAACTCAGCTAATTTATCTTGCAGATCCACTTGATCCCACTGAATAACTTCATTTTCTTGCTCAGTAAAGTTGTTATTCTCTTGACATTGTCCAGCCTCTTTCTTCGCCGAAACTAGTTGTTCGATTTCTTCTGGTGTGCCTACAGGGTCAACCACCATTACACTGGAAGACATTTCCTTCTGCAGGGTTCACAAGCCCAAGTTCCTCGGATCACCTTTCGTGGAGCACCGCTGATGTCCTTACTCTCGACGTCTCTCTTGGGTCAAAACTTTCTTTCTTCCAGTCTCTGCTCGCTCAGCTGTCTTTGGAGCACAGTCCCGGAATAACTCAGCTGTTCGTCTAACGCTCTTTGGGCAGTCTGTAGTTAGCCGATTCTTCTTCAAAGCTGGTTCACCTGTATAAAAATAATATTGTAAATTTAAGTACATGTATGGCCAAAATGCATACCATGCAAAAGGTCGTTTCTGAGATCTGGTATCAGTAGTTTAAAAAAGCCAAGGGCAGCATTATTCACCCACAACCCGCAATTTTCTACGGATGCTTTAAAGGGGCGCTGTCGCGTGATTTGGGTCTGACCCGAAACATGTGTTGCGAAACTAAAAGGGATGTAGTGCAGTAAGGGTGTTTGCAATGGATTTCAGTTAGGCCTTTGACACTGTTAAATATGATCTGTTATTTTCCAAACTTAAACTCCTACCGCTTAACCCATATATTTCTAATTGGTACTTAAGCTTTCTCACTGATAGGAGACAACGGGTTGTCTGCAATAGCATTACTTGTGATTGGATCAGTGTGAACGAAGGCACCACGCAAGGAAGTGTTAGTGGCCCCTATTTATTTAATATATTCATAAATTATCTGCAAACAGATCCAGAGTCGAACTCTTTGATGTTCAAGTATGCAGATGGTTCCACTCTAATTATTCCTGTTTGGAAGGAAGGTGATAGTAATACTGCAATTCATGTAGTTAACAACTTTACAGAATGGTCAATCAATAATGGCATGAAATGTAATTTCTCTAAATGTAAAGAATTGGTTTTCCGAAAGAAAGGCTACAGTAATGTACTAGAGACAATACAGAATATCCCGCAACACCCAGAACTATGTATTTTAGGGGTTAAATTTCAGGGAAATTGTAGGTTCTCTATTCATGTTAAGAATAAGCTGGCCGCAGCTAATAAATGTCTATACATGCTAAGAACTCTAAGGAAGGAAGGGTATTGTCAGGCGGAGTTGGATAATTTATTCAGCACTCTAGTTTTGCCTAGGCTTATGTACGGAATATCTGTATATCGTTCATCCCACCAGAACTTAATACCATACAATGTTTCCTTGATCGTTGTCAGAAACGAAGATATACGTCCTCTCCTGTTTCCATTATTAATTGCTAAGAAAAGTCCGATAAAGGTATTTTCAAGAAATTAAGCGAGTGGAAACGTCATCTTTTACATCACTCCCTTCCTAGGATTAACATAATAATAATAATAATAATAATAATAATAATAATAATAATAATAATAATAATAACCTTTATTTACCCTCTGTAGTATTTATAGCACCAAGGCTAGTGGGGCCGAGCAAATACAGAAACAAAAAAAGTCAAATTAAATCAACTCAACTCAAATCAAATGTTAGTTTTTTTGGGGAGAGGGGAAAACCAGAGTACCTGGAGAAAAACCTCTCGGAGCACAGTAGAGAACCAACAAACTCAGCCCACTTATGACACCGAGTCCAGGAATCGAACCCGGGCCACATTGGTGGAAGGCGAGCGCTCTCACCACCACGCCAACCCTGCTCCCCTAAACTACTACTACTACTACTACTACTACTACTACTACTACTACTACTACTACTACTACTACTACTACTACTACTACTACTACTACTACTACTACTACTACTACTACTACTAAAACACTCAAAACATTTTGCTTTTTTTTCCAAAGAAATACTTAATATGCGCATTGAAACCATTTTCGGTTGCCTATCTTGATTGATCATGTTACAACTTGATGTTGATGATGTGCGACTACTTTGTTGCGTCAATCTGAACAAAGCGATCTACATTAAGATTTTTACTAGGCAAAGTGCTTCCTAACAACAGGCATCTCGCAGGGGGAGGGGCTGGGAGGGGGCTTTAGCCCCCCCCCCCCCCTACTTTCAACAGTACAATATGTCTCGAGGGCAATCGTATGCTGAGTTGAGCTTTCTGGATACGTTACTAATTGCCAGTTATGATTAGTTAGGCGAAAAGGTAATTAAATTCTTGCTTTAGAACACCGCTTTTGCTGAAAGTATATTTTTCACCACACCATGCTCGTTTTAAATGCCTTTCTAGCCATTTCAGAGGACTTTAATTTTCAAATTTTCTCGGGAGCATGCCCCCGGACCTCCCGAGTTAGCTAACGCTAACGCGTTCGAAGTGAGCCCCCCTCCCCACACACTTGCAAAGTTGTGTTGGTATACAAGTTAAAAAATAACAAAACTCAAGTCATTGTGCGGGGGTGTGAAAGAAATCAGTTAAGAAAATAATAGTAGATATATTCTAAGATCGTTTTGTGTCCCCAACTGTTTAATTTCTCAAGCGAAAACGCGTTCCATTTTTTTAATTGATTTAAAAGGGAAAAGTCTATTTGCATAAATGTTTCCCTTGATACTAGGATTTATGAAGC
>JAEMWC010000095.1:782500-785000 GCA_016490735.1 Pachyseris speciosa
AACATCCAATAATAACATTTCCTAATATTTATTCTGAAAGTACAAGGATTCAGATGCTGTAGGGACACAATTTGAGTGGCATAATTATGTTGCTCAGATACATATAGTCAATATTTACCACCTATTTTCCCAGCACCTACAATGTTTTTCTTAACCAGAAAGTCTCACTTAAAGTGTTAAGTGTAAAATCACGAGGCCTCCTGTCTTAAACTATTATAGTAGAAGTAGTAGCTACCAAAAAACCTTCTCCTAAATATACTGGGTTGCTGTCTATCAAAATATTAACCTTCACAAACTATTGCGTTTTGTCTACTGTAGTTGTCTTATGTGGGACAAGAGGCTGAGAGTATACCTGGAATTTTTGGCCGAAAGTATGGAAAAGTGGTGAAGATACTGGATCTAAGCTACAACCAGCTGAGGTGATTACCGTACTCAATGCATGTTTAAATCTCTTAACTTTGTTTAACAGCAGGCTCGGAAACTAAATTTTGAGAACCACTCACCTGCTGGGTTAATGACCTACAGAAAGCACTCACACAGGCCTTTGACCTGAGAGAAATGTCTCATTAATTTTTTTAGTCAATCCACGCTACTGTGCATTTTGAAATGTCCAAGAAACTCACCAGGCATCAATGAGATGAAAACAGTGAATTCACTGTATTTCGCTTATCTCCAGAATGTAACTCTGAATTTAGGTACTTCATGTTACACCAAGTTATTTACATTTCCAGAGATATACTTCACATTAAATGGAATTACTTGTGTTTGGGTGAGGTTTAGGGCTAGGGGACACTTTGTGATGTCTTAAATCATAATTATAGACAGTGGATTTCATTATCAGTCAGTCCTAGACATATCTCCAGTAGTTACACGTGTGATTGAAATCTTGAGGAATCAACTTCTTGCGCATTTCAGAAACTCATAAAATCTACATGTATGTTTTAGGTGCCATTGCTACCAAAATGATACATTCAAAAAGAAATTCAAAATGAAATTGGTTATACAGTACAGTTTGTATGTGCACTGAAAGGCAGGGAATAATTATAATTAGGTTCAAAACTTTAAGAGTGCTTGTTATTGAATAATAAGAGACATAAAAGTTGAAATTTTGTGTCCAGCGTTTGGTCACAAATGATATATGGAAGTTAAGGAAGTGATACACAAAGGACATACAAAGTCATGTAAACTTTTTGTACTGTGTTGTGATGTGACAGAAGTGGAATTATAAAAATAACTTTAATTTGAAAAGAAGTTCGAACACACATTTTCATGCCCTTAGAAGCAATAACTTTCGAAAAGTCTTCAAATTACGAAATACACTGTATGCCTCTGTCACACTATGAACCTAATTATAATAATTCACTGCCTTTCAGTGGGCATACAAACTGTACTGTATCTGATCCGAGATCATGTGGATTCATTATCACCAAAGAAACAAAAAATCTGAAAATTGATTTTTTTCATTAGCCATGACAACCCCAGCATGCATAAAAAGCATGAAAATACAAACAGGACGGATAACTTAGGTTCAATTTTATGAAAAACCCACCTTTCATCGCTCGCCATGACCAAGCTGACAAAATGGCAGGAATATGGTAGATTTCCACAAGAGGACCGCTTGCCAAAAGTACTACTTTTTGTATCCTTTCCCCAAAGAAACACATGGATCATGAATCCTAAAAATCCGGATTTAGATTTGATCTAACGTATCCACTTGGAGGGTGGATTATTTAGATTCAAAATCCATTTTCAGATTTTAGTAAAGAAATGCAAAATCCGTTTTTGGATTCAAGAATCCAGATTTGGATTTGATCTAACGTATCCACTTGGAGGGTGGATTATTTAGATTCAAAATCCATTTTCAGATTTTAGTAAAGAAATGCAAAATCCGTTTTTGGATTCAAGAATCCAGATTTGGATTTTCCCAAAGAAATGCACCCTTAGTCTTCTCTCAATATTATTATTCCCCAAGTACTATTTTATTTTCTCTCTTTTTCAGAAATAGAGCACTGGTCAACTCGACAGTTTAGCCCATTTGCTATTTATTATTATTATGTTATTCGATTCTCTCCAGTTGTCAGGTATTCTACTGGGTAATGTTCATTGTGTCTGACAGCAACTCCCCATAGCTTAGAGACACAACACTTTCCTTATTATTATTATTATTATTATTATTATTATTATTTATTATTATTATTATTATTATTATTATTAGTTTTGTTGTTGTTCTTGATGATTTTGGTTTTGTTTTTACTTCCTCAGAACACTTAGTGGCCTCCAAAATTTTGAGAATTTGGAAGAACTTATTCTTGATAACAATCAGCTGGGAGATGACATGGAAATTCCTAAACTGGTTCATCTACACACTCTCACTTTAAACAAGAACAGAATATCCTTTCAATCTTGTATTGTACCACATTGTTAAATGCATTGGTCATGAAGGGGTAATGTGTTTGCCTTCTTGTAAAAAATCTCACACATCTTTTAATTATGGTAATAA
>JAEMWC010000095.1:797500-822500 GCA_016490735.1 Pachyseris speciosa
CTTTTTTTAAAGGAAATTTTTAGCCAAGTTTTTTTTGACACATTTTTTGGAAGCTGAGCCATTATCTTGTTTCTCTTTTTATATATGTTTGATTATTATGTAAACAGGTATTATTTTTTATTGCTATTAACAACGAATTGCTATTTTTTAAAATTATTATTATTATTATTATTATTATTATTACTACTACTACTATTATTATTATTATTATTATTATTATTATTATCTAGTTAGTTAGTTTTGTTAACCATCCTCGGCCGTCATCACCAGTGTCCGCATAACCTATATAATGCATAGAAGCGCAAGATGCTGCGTACTCGGCTTCAGTCACTGGAACAAAATTTCTCTAATGCTACTGTGGTTGAATCCTTTCACAACTCAAAGACGACCCTTACCCCTGTAGTCAAAAACACAGAAAGACTATGACAACGGCCGTTGTTTTATAGAGCTTGAGACCGCGAGGTTGCCCACAAGTCGACCTTAGCCACCCTGGGGCATAATCGCCCTAGCGTCGCGTGGAAACTGAGAGTTTAATTAGGAAGCAAACACCTTTTGTCCCGAAGCAGGCAGTGCGTAAATCACGTATAAGGTCGAGGTCGAATTAACAGCTAGCGAATCGAACAAAGGAACCTAATTTGTTATTGGAGCTCGTAGCGTCTTAGCACCTCCAGATTTCCAAAGGTAAGTCCATTCCAGTTTCATTTGCTCCATCCATTAACTAAATCTCACCGAATCGATGAAAGCGAACCACATTGTAAACACAAATATTTCAATTCAATGTTACTTGATTCGGTTTCTGTTTTTGTTTAAATGCCGGCCATCACTTAGCGCAAGAATACAGCTCTGTCGAATCCCTGGTTATTGGCGTCTTTCCACATTTTTTTAGGCCACAATTTTTTTCTTTGGACAAAAGCTGCCATTTGTTTTTAGCCGACGATTAAATTTAAGGTAATTGAAACTTGCTTTTAGCTCAGAGGCACCTGAAGGGAACACTAACGCCAAAGTGCTAAACATGATGATTCTTGCGTCCTAACATAATTTTGTGGACATTTTGAAGCCAGCTTTGTACAAGCAAACGGAGTATGATCGAGTTGAATCTTTAGCTGAAAAAAACCTTATTATCCGAACTTATGATTGAGAAGTTGTTGCCAAGTGGCCTTTAAGTTACTCGCACTTAAAAACGCCGACTTCGTCTTCCGAAAACAAAAGTAATTACTTTTTAAGAGTTTTTTTTAACATGACATTTCGCTAACTAGTAAACTTTGATTGGAATTTCTGAAACAATTTGATTAAAGCCTTTCGAACAGCCGGCCAAGCCAACTTATCGGTTGGATGCCCTTAATCGCTACACTGGTTACTCAGTTAGCTCGATCCATGACTACAATTTTCCTTCACAACGTTGAAAGCCAGCATGCGATGACAAAATCTCACATGTTGTATTCATGGTAACTTTTGGAATGAGCATAATCAAGAGAACTGTTACTTCACTATAAAAACTGGCAAACACAAAATCTCTTATTTCACCATGGAGACGGGTCTGAAATGCACAAACACAAACATCAAAAGACACGTCACAACGCCTGGACAAACATTTCTGTAGTTTATTACTAGAAAGCATAATGGCCTCATAAACGTCTCAAAAGGAACCCTCGTCTTTCCGCTGACCTGAAATAATCTGTAGTTTAATTGCCATTTGCTTTTCTTGCTGAAAACTAAGGTAGGAGAGATGGCAACAGGCAATTTTAATTGGAGCGATGCATCAGCCGTTGCTTGGAAACAAGAGTGGCCTTTATCAGCAAGTGCTGTGCACAATAGCCTGTCAGTGGCCTGTGACGAAACGCGTCTCCCAGTAAACTAATAACCACAGTTTAATATTAAATTAATTCCACGTAAAATATATCATGCCTCGCTTTGCAGTAAAACAGGGTAATTGTAATGATTAACCTTTTCGAGAAAGATAGAAAGAACAATAACACTGTTGTAGGGAAAACCGTCAGTATTTTGCCAGGTAAGTTAGTAAATATACGGTTTGTCGAATAGTGAATACGGCAAGAATTACTTGAGACTTTTCACGTTTGGATAAGCAATAAATATACATAGCAGTTGTGGTTCGCCTGTTCATTTTGCAGGCATTATCCTCAAAAGCCCTGTCGACTGTTGGTTTCTTTAAAAGAGGCTTTTTCTGGGGATACGCGGTACGTTTGTTCATTACCCAAACAATATGCACATAACAGGAATGAAGATGTGAAAGATCGATCGTCCCAGCTGTGAACAACGTTACTTGAGTAGTAGCGGAAGAAAGGTATCCCAGGCAACAGTCCCATTTTCACGATTTCGCAGATCTCTAAACATTTAAGAAGTAAAAGATTGTAAGTGGAAAATAGGAGGTTTCTATCTTGAAACGTAAAGATGAAGGTCTATAATTCTAATCAAGTGGTCTTTCTCTAATCAAATTAATCAAACACCGTGGTCAAACTTGACTTTTCGCACATTCCTTGCTTTTTCTGGCAGACTGTTTCTGATTTTCGGTAGTCACGATGTTTGAAAGGTTAAGATTGTTGCTGGCACACGAAGTCTAAGGTATCAAGGACTATAGTTTCAGTATATAAAACCGGAAAATACTCATATTGGCCGATACCTCTTCTGCTTGATGACAAACGTGCAGCCACCAATGCCGGAATTATGAGTGCTTTTGTCAAAAACTCTCTTGAGCCTATCAGCGACATATCCCTAACAAAGTCCACCTTGAGCAAATTCTTGACATTAGCAGATCCATCCTGGGCCAAGGTAGTAGGTACGTGCGGCTAAGGCCAGATCCTATTAGCCCCCCTACCCCAGAAACCTATATACCAGATGGAGCATGGCCATGCTCAGATCCTAAGAGCCCTAGCATACAGACAGCATAGTCTTCTTCCTTATACATGTTCTGCGCCGAACACATGGTGTGCAAAACCCTTGACAGTAAAGAAACCATAGTCTTGGGTGGCCCATGACATGTTGTTTCCAACCTGTCCAACGAGCTGACGCTTATTCCCTGTAGGTCGTCCCTGTGAAACACGTTCGTCACTCACCAGCTATGGTGTCAAAATTGTCCCTTCCAAGGCCTCCTCGTCAACTATTCTATCTATGGCAGCAAACAACCTTAAAATGCGTCCATCCAACGCCACGTAATCCTTGGTTGGTGCAATTGGCTCCATCTACACTCCATTGCTCTCTTCCCTCTTGTGGTCCAAGAACAAGTGATTTTCTTCCCGATTAAAAGTTCACCTAGTAGGCTCTCACCAAGATCTCCAGCTAACTTAACCATTCTCAAATTCTTTGTCTCTGGTCACAATAGTACGGCGAGCGCTTCCTGATCCCTCAAGTTGACTCAACCTTAGACCACTTCGGGTGTAGGCAGATATTGCAGATGTTTGGACTGGTGCCATGTATCAAATTCCCGTCTCACGGAACGTCGTAAGATAAGGGGTTGCTACACCTTTCCAAATAGTGCTTGTGTATGCGCTGCCCTGAAACGGCACTGGAATTGAAGAATTTACATACTCGTTTCGCAGTCCTGTCAATAATGACCTATACTGTGGCGGGAAACACCTACGAGAAAGGATGAGAAAAGCGGTTTCTTAGTACTTTGTAAGTGTAACCTTCCCCTTTCTATATCGACGTCCATGATGAGTCCTCGACGACCATAGCAATCTTTGCCTGGGAATGAAACGCTGTAACTTTAAACTTCACATGGTACTGTCACCCTTACCTCGTGTGTCAAGCTCTACCCTTGGGTCCAATGAGCTCATTCATCGGTCGGAGTGTTCAAGGGTCTCTACTGAGTCGTTAAAAGATGTCATTACTCCATTTCTTGCTGATAAGACAAATATTATCCAGAGAAAGGAAAACCACCGCATTTCGCTCCACGTCTCTCAGGTAGCCCTCGCCCTGTATTTTCCTCCTTATCAAACAAGAAAATCAGTTGTTGCTTGTCACCGATAAACCTGTACGTTTGGAATTTGCAACACATCATGCGTGTCTCCGGCGTATCCTGAAAGTCAAATGGCCCGACCATGTGACAAACCAAGAAATCAGGATAAGATCTGGCTGCTGCTCCATCGCGATCACCATTAGCTCCATACGTTTCCGATTCTTTGGGCATGTTGTCCGAATGCCAAACAATCGTCTACCTAAATACCTACTTGACTGGACACCAAGACATGGTAGGAGAAATACCGGGCGCCGGAAGGTGACCCTAATGGAAGTAGGGATTGACACTGGACATGTCTGGGCTGCTGACAAGCAAGGCTGGCGGAAACTTATCAGCAAGGGGAGGGAACGCCTTCGCCGTGATGAGCAGGCAGTCTGAAGGGGTTTGATACTATAAATCAAAGCTATTGAGAGCTAGCTCTGGAGTTTTTCACTTTTTTGAAATAATCTTGTGTGCTGTTGACTTTGTGGTAATAAGCCGTTAAAGCATTCCATAAAGGTCCTGAGGTCTCGTCGCCACTATTTAGGTGTAATCCCGGGGGTTGGGGTACTCCTCTATATGGCCTATACGGGAACGTGCCGCTGGATAGGGTATGATTTTTGGCTCCACCGTCCTAAACTGGGTATATAATTGCAAGCGAGTTGTGCTGAAAAGGGTCTGGACCCGTCCTAGACAGGGTATGGTTTCAAGACTGTCGCAGACGAGTTAGCCTGCGGGCAGACTCTCCAGTTTTTTTGTTGAGGCGCGAATCATGCGGTCGCGCGGCAAGAGAGCCTGCTCGCAAGCTATCGAATATTTAGCAATCCGAACGGAATCCGAAATCGGAGACGTTTATCTGTATTTATTCAGCGGGTCATCAGTCAACATTAAACCTTTTTCAGGACTGACAAAAAACACTTGTGTAAACAAGCGAGTGTGGATATAATAGGTTGTCCTTTGTCCTAAACAGGGTCTTAAAATAGAGGGCGTTGCCCTACACAGGGTAGGTATTTAAGGTTATTTCTGTTCTAAACAGGGTTAGGGTGTCAAACCCCCAGCGGCACCCCTATATTCAAACGTGGGTCAAGTACCCCCCCACCCCCACCCCTTCGTCGGGAAAGGTAATACTTTTAAATATTATGAAGATGGCAAATACATAAAATGGATCCTCCGTGTGAGATGGAATCCTTTATAATTATTTAACTACCGAAGCGTGGTACTGCTAGTTTGTGACTGCCTCGTAGGCTATACCTCGTATCCTGCCTTGGCAATCATTCATGCAGGCAGGGGCGACATCAGTGAATATCTTATATATTAAACTACCCATCTTAAGCTTATATTCTTTAAAAAGAGAGTCATAATTCACTTTCTTGAGTACTTTGGCTTTTGGTTTATTGCGAGGCAGACTGAGGATGACCCTGGCAGCTCTACAATGTAGGGTCTCGAGTGCCTTAAAACCCTAACTGTCGGTGCATCCTCCCAGACAGGTATTGCATTTGTAATAGACCTTGGAATAGACGGTAGAAGATCTTCCCTGTTAGATAGATAGATGGAGGGAGGGACGGACGGACGGACGGACAGATGGATGGATGGATGGATGGATGGAAGGAGGGACGGACGGATAGATGGATGGAGGGAAGGATGGACGGATAGATGGATGGATGGAGGGAGGGAGGGAGGGATGGAGGGTGGGACGGTCGGACGGACGGATAGATGGATGGGTGGATGGAGGGACGGAGAAAAGGAGGGAGGGATGGAGGGAGAGACGGAAGGATAGATGGACATGATGGATGGAGGTAAGGACGGGCGGACGGACGGACGGATAGGCAAGTGTTAGGTTGGTTGGCTCACCCTTTTTCCTTCCATCTCTCACTTTTCCAAACTTTTACTTTTGCAGCTCACTACAATACAGTGTCAGACGATTCGTGATTTCTGGACGTTCGTTCAAGTGACTTCAACTCTGATCTACGAGGTAAATGAATTTAAAACGATACCAGGAGCCTGACGATACTGATAAAGTGCATGTGTTTGGGTAGTACTTGAAGTGGAAAGACAATAACGTAGCAAAAAAATAAGTGCTATGCCTTAGCAGAGGAAAATGTGAGCAAAGCTATTTAATTCACTTATTAAAATGGCTGCCAATTTTGGTGATGAATAATTCTACGTTCTCCTTGCAAGGTTAAGATTTGCCACTGTTCTGAAACATTTCGGTTGGGATATTGCCTCTTGTTTTGAGTGTATGTTGTAATGATTAGAACAAATTATGCAAGAAGGTTTAATCTTCTAAAACTGTGGTACAAATTGAACTAAATCAGTGCAAAGGGTCATGTCCAGATTTTCTCGCAGAAAAAAAAACTTTAGGGCAACAAGTGAGAAATATTTTCTAAGGGGCATCCCTATTCCCCTGGGTAACTTGCATTGTAAACAAGCGGTTGTATCCTAACAAGGAAAGTCAACAACACGTACTTTAGTTTAAAGCTTCGTCTTTTTCAACCTCGTTCCCAGGGTCTCTCCTCTTCCCGTCCCCCTCTCGCTCCAGGGGACGGGAAGAGGAGAGACCCTGGGAACGAGGTTGCGTCTTGGCGGCCATTTTTTACGTGTTTTTCTGTAATTTTCGAGGGTATCTGGCTTTCATGTCACGCTTGTCACGCAAGCTGTCGTTTATTTGTAAACGATCAGTCAGCTACAACTCGGTACGTATTTGATTTATAAGTGTGTTTTTCGAGCCATTTTCCACCTCAGATGCCTGGCATCATAAAGCTGGGTTGGTGAGTAGAGGCAATCCTCTGGAAGAAGACAGAGGTGAGAAGCAATTTGACACCAAGTGAGCCGCCGAAAGGTTTCGAACGAGTCATGGTGATTCACGAAGTGAAGTTGTGTTCCTAGCCGATCTGTGAGCAGATTCCGGGACCTCGCATGGCAATTTTGACGAGTTTTGACATGTAAATAATGCAATCGCTGCAATATTTTGCCAACAGGACCGGGTGGCTCGACACTTATAAAAAAATATCTGAAATGGAAATTGGCAGACTAACACGCGGCAGTTATCCAAGAATTTCCCAGAATTTCTTTGGGTCACAAAGCGAACAAGTCAGACAAGTGAGAGCAACTGGAATCAAATAGCGTTACCCAGGTCGGGCTAAGGAAGTGAGCGGGCAACTTGGAACAGATTGCAAGAAGTTGAGTCGAAGTTTACTGCCAATGTGGACTTTTAGCTTGAAGAGGGTTTTTTGTCCGTCAAAACTTCAAAACAAAGTTGCTTCTTTTTGGTGTTGTTCTAGAGCGTTTTTTGGTTTTGCAACAGAATAAACAGCCATATTCAAGGAAAATCGGGACTTTCAGTAGGTTTACGGGGTGATAAAGTCTCCGAAACTCAGTATTTGGCAATAATAATCGCTCATTTCAAACATAGTCCGGGATTTGGAAAAGTTACAGGTTTTCAAAGCACCGGTTTTCAGTGACCGAAAATTGCAGAGCCCGTCGTGAATGAGTAAAGGCTGTTCATTAATTCTTATTTTACCTTAACCTCCCTGGAAAAATTGCGAATCAAAGAATATATCTTCTTCAGAGCGTCTTTATTGAGAAGTATTAATGATGCACAAACAGAGAAAATAGCCGCCAAGTTACTTTTCCTTCAAACCTTTTATTTACTTAAAACTTTGAGAAATGTCAATTTCCTATGTTTGACCAATGGCAAAACACCCACAAAACCATTGACTTCCTATTGAAATTCAATAGAGTGAGAATAACCCACTTACACAAGCAACTTATTCCATCGCAGACATGGGGCACCCGGTATCAACATTAATCGAAGCGCAACGTAAATCAAACAAACACGCAGCAGAGAGGCTACAAATGCTACAAACTTTGATGAAAAACAAACTTGAAGCCGCCGCTGCCAAGGTAACTGTCAGGGTCAAAAATAAGGGCTACGTAAGCAGACACTCCTCCATGATAGCTCATTAACGCCAAAGCAATTTCTCCATTATCTTAAATACTCTTTGTCTTTGGCCATCGTAGCTTAACAAGAAATAACACACAAACTGCGGTGATAAACATGACAATTGAACGCATTGTTGGAAAACAAAAATAAAACTATATCGTTTAATTTGACGTTTCGTATGTTTCGACATACATCTTCAGAAGTGACCGTTAGGAATAAAAGTAACAACTAAATTTTAAATTTAAGATAAGTAACTAATTAACAATAACCTTGACAGAAGCTAAAAATAATTTGCATATAAAAGATGCAAACTAATAGAGATACAGCTTTTCGCTGCTTACATTTTCATTTAAGGTAGGCTACAATTCTCTAATTAGTAGAGTCTCCTTTATCTTGCAATGAGTATCTGACCGACCTTTTGCTAATATCTCAAAGTGGTCCCATTTTAAGTTGTGACCAGTTGACGTGAGGTGGTCTGCGATAGCAGATGCATGACAGCTACTCGTGATCGCTTTAAAATGTTCAGTTTTTCTGTCATGCAATCTGCGTTTTGTTTTTCCAATGTAGAAATCCTGGCAGTCCCAACAGCTAGCCTTATAAACAACTTTTGACATTTGGGAACGGTTAATTCTATCTTTGTAGGGAAAAAGAGACTTAATGCGATGAGCGCTTTGGAAAATAACCTTAAGATCAATGCAGCCATAAAATTTGCCAATGCAGGTCTTCAGCTGTTTGGTAGTAATTTTGCTTTGTACTCCTAAATAAGGTAGAACTAAGATTATTTCCTTTTTGGGGACTGTGGTGGTTGGAATCTTCGGTCTGCTTTGTTGCCTGTTCAGAACATCATTAATGCTGTAATTGACAACACCAGCAGGGTAACCGTTTTGTAACAACAGCTTCCTCAGTTCATTTAAACAAGACCGCAAAAGAGCAGGTGACGAACAGATGCGGAAAAAACGAAAAGTGAGCGTGCGGATGAGGTTTACTTTATGCACATGTCATCGGCCTTCCCGTGGGGTCGACCCCCGGGGCTACCAGGGAGATATGTGGGAGAATACAAGGAGATGGATGGGATTATTTGCCCGAGGGTAGGGGAAAATCTTGACACTGTTTTACGATCAAAGATTAGGGGGTGGGGGAATTCACAAGTTTGAAGAGGATGTCACGGGGATTTTCAGCTGAGAGACACCTCACGCAGGGGACTTTGTCTTGAGAGATTTCCCGACCCCCTGAGGAAATTCCTCAAGTTTGCTTGACTGATTTTACAATACCCCTGGTTAGCCCGGGGGTCGACCCCACGGGGAAGCCGATGACATGTGCATTATATTTCCTAGGTGTGAAGGAGTCCCATTTTGTGTACAGGCCGGTAAAGGTCTTCTTTCGGTAGATGGATGTTGAGAAAGTTTGACTGTGGCGTTTGATGAGAATGTCCAGGAAAGGGATTGTATTGTTCTCTTCAAATTCAACGGTGAATTTGATATTTGAGTGACAGTTATTGAGGTAGTGTAGAAACTGAGTTGCTGTCTCAACATCCATCTACCGAAAGAAGACCTTTACCGGCCTGTACACAAAATGGGACTCCTTCACACCTAGGAAATATAAAGTAAACCTCATCCGCACGCTCACTTTTCGTTGTTTCCGCATCTGTTCGTCACCTTCTCTTTTGCGGTCTTGTTTAAATGAACTGAGGAAGCTGTTGTTACAAAACGGTTACCCTGCTGGTGTTGTCAATTACAACATTAATGATGTTCTGAACAGGCAACAAAACAGACCGAAGATTCCAACCACCACAGTCCCCAAAAAGGAAATAATCTTAGTTCTACCTTATTTAGGAGTACAAAGCAAAATTATTACCAAACAGCTGAAGACCTGCATTGGCAAATTTTATGGCTGCATTGATCTTAAGGTTATTTTCCAAAGCGCTCATCGCATTAAGTCTCTTTTCCCCTACAAAGATAGAATTAACCGTTCCCAAATGTCAAAAGTTGTTTATAAGGCTAGCTGTTGGGACTGCCAGGATTTCTACATTGGAAAAACAAAACGCAGATTGCATGACAGAAAAACTGAACATTTTAAAGCGATCACGAGTAGCTGTCATGCATCTGCTATCGCAGACCACCTCACGTCAACTGGTCACAACTTAAAATGGGACCACTTTGAGATATTAGCAAAAGGTCGGTCAGATACTCATTGCAAGATAAAGGAGACTCTACTAATTAGAGAATTGTAGCCTACCTTAAATGAAAATGTAAGCAGCGAAAAGCTGTATCTCTGTTAGTTTGCATCTTTTATATGCAAATTATTTTTAGCCTCTGTCAAGGTTATTGTTAATTAGTTACTTATCTTAAATTTAAAATTTAGTTGTTACTTTTATTCCTAACGGTCACTTCTGAAGATGTATGTCGAAACATACGAAACGTCAAGTTAAACGATATAGTTTTATTTTTGTTTTCCAACAATGCGTTCTATTGTCATGTTTATCACCGCAATTTCTCCATTAATGTTGGAAATTTTGCACAAAATTATCATTTAACAAAAACTAGTTTTGCAAATTTCCTGTCCATGTTTTCGTTTTCAACGCAATGGTAACTTTTTTTAATTACATTTAATGAAAAGAAGAACAGAATTAAGTCAAAAAGAAAAATATTTTTTTCGTGCATAGCCAAGCAACACTGTAACCCATAATGCTTTGCACATTTGATTGTTGAGAAGGCAAGGCTACTCAGCAGTCGTGCATGTAGTGTAGTTGTAATAGACCTTTTTAGTTTGTATGTTTTGTTTTCCCAATGTAGGTCATGTGATGTTACCCTAGAGAGCTGTTTCTTTGAAATTTCGCCTTATTCACTTGCATATGTATGCATAATTTAAGGAAAAACAAAAGTCAAATACCCATGGAAAGATCACATGGTCTACATTGGGAAAACAAAATCTACAAACTTAAAAGGTCTATTGCCTTCTCAGATTAGAAACCCAGATTGTGAGCAAGATCTAGCTTTAAAGACAGAAGAAGCCGTCAGAAAGCTGAGGAAACTGAAGAGCCTTCTATATGAAGGGCTCGATAGCCAAGTAACGCTCCAGGCCCTTCAATTTCCTTTCCGGCGGCTTCTTCGACATCGGCTGTGTCCCTTCTAAAGTTAACGAATTTGACGTTAAACGTATGTTAAAGTGACACAAATAGCGAGAGTTCGAGTGCTCCTTCCATTAAGAATATTTTGACTTTGGCCAGATCTAACATCTTCGAACAACGTAGGTTTTGCCTTTTACGAAATTTTCCAGTTCTGTCTTCAAAGCTAGATCATGCTCCAAATCTGAGTTTTTAATTAGAGATGCCACGATATCCACCTACTACACCTAATTACGATATTTTTGCCTTTTTCTCAACCCTCATATCTTGGAGAAGATTTTCCAGTCCCTGTACCGAAGAGGAAGAAGTCAGTAGATTTAGATTTTCAGTTGGCCTCCTAGAGCAAAGTTTTGCTTAAGACATCATTAAGTCCAGTGAGGGAAAAAGTCTTACATGATGCAGTGTTTGCCTCGTCTAATATCCTTCCTGTGCAATTGTCAGCTAAACGAGTGAATTCGATCGCCCGGGCTCACTGTTAACAGTGTAAGGATCTCATCTCATCTCATGGCTTTATTATTCAGATTTACAGTGCAGGAAAGAAACATGCTAACATCCCCAAATATGTACTATACATAGATGTAGTACGACAGACCGCAGCACCGGTGGTTTTGAGCCCGCGACCTTCCGCTCAGCAGTCCGGTGCTCTACCAACCGAGCCAACCTTGCGCGGCGGCGATCAAAAGATATTGAGAGCTTTGCTTGCGGAGATGCAAGTCTCTAGCCTCAGAAAGTAGGTTTTGGGGATAATTTCTGAGCGCTGAGAGTGAATATTTAACCTTGAATTTGGTCCAGGCTAAAGACTTTGAAGAGGTAAAATGTTTGAGAAAGGACCACATAACAGTCCGCCCTTCAAACCGATGATAAACATCCGGGAATTCAAGTATATGGCGAACAAACAAAGAAACGTCTTGGGATAAAAGCAAATAATAAGTGCCTAGTGATGATTGATTTAAAGACCAACAATAATAATTAACAGTGTAATAAACATGAATATGAATATATCAGCCAGTGAAGATCATTTATTATATGACTGGCTCTTTCAGCGGTCAAGACGAATCAATTCTCCTGCTGTGATTGGCTACCCGCGAGGTCAAGATGGAGCCATCTTGACCGCTCGGGATAGCCCGTTCGTCGCGCGTTCTACCGTATTTTAATAGCATCCTTTGAGTCATATAATAAATCCTTTATTTATCCTTTAAGCCACTAGTGAAAAAAAAAAAAGCCTGGAAAAAGATTGAGGCTTGTGTCAGTCAAATGTTCAGTAGCTTTTCCCGTGTTTTTGTGTGCAGTTTGTTTCCCTCTCTCCCTCGCAATATCGAGCTTGTAAGGCCATGAGCACGCCCTGTCCTGGCAAATAAACCACTAGAAGGTAAGCAAGATTTCCGTGACAGTTCCTTAAATATTGGAGAAAATGTTAAACCGAAACAAAACAGCTTTTCATTTGTGAAGACTATGTTACTGAGAATTTTGTAATGAAAAACTATTTAACCTTTGACTCAGGTGTAACGCGAATCGCAAGGCAATAATCCTTTTCCCAGTTTATAACTGTACCTGAGTTCTTTAGTGGTATCTTTTGTCTGCCTGTTGGAGGGGTTTGTTTTGTAGGCATAAAGGACGCGTAGATCTTTTTGTGGTGGCGTCATTAATTGAAGTAGCACCACTATTAAGTTTTAACGTTCGTGAGCAGTGAATAGGGTCAATTGCTTTTGTGTCAGTGGAAGACTTGATAATTCTCTTCCATGGCATTGGAAAAGAGTGGACAACTCTCATTAGCAAAAATCGTTGCTCAGGAGAGAGTTGTGTGTCGTATATAAACAAACATTATTGTCTCCTTCACCTCCAAACGTAAAACTGGAATGGAGCGTAAAAGAACCCACACACAAAAGTACCCGTGCTGTGGTCTGACCTCACTCACACATGTCAGGGTTGGGTGTCGGTAGGGCGATGGGCTGACCACCTGTCCCCAAGAGCATCTACTGGCCAACCTCTTGGGAGGCGTTATGCAACACTTGACGCTTAAGGAATGACGATGATGATGACTCTTAGAATACCTCGGTTAACTAAGTCTTCTCTATAGAGCGGTTTTCAATTGAGTGTCGAAAGTAATTATTGTTTTGCTTTGGTTTTGCATTGCTTCGCTCTGTGATTGGCCAGGAAAACTCGCGCCAATTTCTCAATCAATGAGAAGCAAAACTAAAACCAATTGTGATTTGCACGCGCGTATTTTCCCACGCTTTACGCCGGCTACATGTAATTGCTTCGTATTCTGATTGGCTCATTGCACTGCTTACTTCTGTTGTGATTGGCTGAAGTAATTGCTTTGGTTTTGGTTTTGGTTTTACGACACTCAATTGAAAAGCGCTCTATAGCGGCATCTTATTGATGCATAGAAATTAATTTCTCCAAATAATCTCATCCAAAATATCATGGTACGTGGTCTGTGAGTGTCCTGCCATTCAGGGATGACCACGCTTCAACAAATTCAGCTTGTCATTTTTCTTTAACTGTATTTTGAATTTATAAGTATCGAAATAACATACCTCTTACTACCCGAGTTCGAGGTTCCTACCGTAAGTTTCGGACCGGGCGCAAAGCGCGTGGGCCATAAATTAATGGAAAAAAAAACGAGGATCCGTAACTTACAGTACGGACCGAGAAAACGAGGTTAGTAACATATTTATATTATATCTCTGAGGTTAATCCGGCGCGCAGGAAAAAAAATAGTTGAAATCAAGCGGGACATACTGTAGAATACGGCCCGCAAAATTGACCAATCACAGCGCGCGTACTAAGTGAGAGAACAAAAATCCCGCCAATTCTCGGTGAAACATGGTCATCGAGTAGCGATGCTAGGAAACTTTTTGTTTATAATTAATACTAAAGTTTATAATTAATACTAATCGCTTTTCGATGGCCACTGTTTGATTGTTAAATTAATATATCCCTAGCTATATAAACGTTTCTACCTTAACTTTTGTGTTTTGTTTGTGTGCGAGCCTGATTTTTTAATGTAAATTTGTATTATTGTGATCCCCCATGATAAGCCATGGGTGCTTTTGGAGCAAACAATGACAAGTGCGTTGAATCAAAAAAAAATTTCCCGCCAATCCGTGGATTGTAGTCTTTAAGAATTCCGGGTAGTCTGGTAGACGTTTTTGGTACAATAATGTCTTTAAGCAAATAATACATTTTGCACTAATCATAGAATCGATCAATTTGAATTGGAATTTACCCAAAAGAGATAAACTTCTCCATTTCCATTTATGGACTGATTTCTAGATAGTTTTCAAAGTATGCCAAAAATTTAGTTACCGGTAAGTTAGTTCCTTCTTATATATTCAGTACCTGAGAGGGGGTGCTGAGATTAAAAATGCCGACGATTCCAGTTGGCTTGAATCAATCAATCAATCAGTCAGTCAATCATTCAAAATCAATCAATCAATTTATTAATGTCAATGCATGGGATCAGGTTGCCCTGTGTATCCGAGCAGAGGCTCACGTATAAAACGCATGACAGAAACAAGATAAAAGTACAAAACATTACAAAGATACTCACTACAATTTAAGATATCAGATTAAGACAATTAACCCTATTAGTCCTAAGTTTTGTGGAACTAAAAAATTTACAAAGATGCTATCTACAATTAATAATATCAGGTTATGTAATGTTTAATAAATGAGCCGAGGAGTGTTTTATCAAGTTAAAAACACGAGGCGCAGCCGAGTATTTTAGGACTTGATAAAACACGAATTGCGAATTTATTGAAAGGCTTTAAAAGCTTTACTGTACATCTATCCATTCTTACACTAAAATTTAGATTTGAGGTTATTTTGGCCCAGAAAATCGGATCTAAAATTTAGCCGTTTCTTTATCAGATATAAAGACACTCATTAAATATTAATTTCTTTTTTCTTTCCTTTATGAATTATTAATGCATTTTTAAAGACAATTAAACATATAGGCATAAAAGTTAAATTGAATAAATAAACAGATAAATAAAACTCCAAGATAAACAGTACTTACATTTGCAGCTGGCCTTTAAGTTTATAAAATGAAATGTCCTCAACCTCTTGCGAAAGTCACTCAACTTAGGTGCTTGCTTAATGAATGACGGGAGCTGATTCCCCAAATGCGATAACTTGTAAGTAAATGAATTATGATAATACCTATTATGTGAATAATATATGAAATGAATCATATATGAACTGCGGTAATGAAATCAACTGAAAAATGATCCTCGCAGTTGTGAAAGCAATTTATGCAATTGCGAAAAGAAGCCTGAAAACAATTCAGGACTTCAACGCGGGTTTGAACCCGTGACCTCGCGAGCATCGCACCGGTAATCGCGAGGTCACGGCAGGGGCACCCAACCAGCCAAATCAAGCAAAAGCTGTAGAAAGCCATTTTTAAGTACCTTATGGTATTTGAAGTCTTTTTAAAGCGGTTTCTTCATAAACTACAAGAAGTTCATCTGTTCGGATTCCCTAGCTGAAATTTTAATTGCCCGAAAATGTTAGGGAACAAAAACTTCCTTTGAGAAAATGCAAGCTAAAATGAGCTTTCCACGAACTTTCTAGGGAACTATTTTCTTTCCGAAAATGCTAGTTGACGTTTTTGACCACCAAAAACAGCAATTACGACCTTTCCGAAAACCTCAGGGGCTAGGATTTCCCAATTTCGAATCTTTTAGGCTTCGTTTTAGTTACGAAAATCCGAGTGCACTGTTAAATCGACGCCGAAAGTGCAAGGCGAATTACCCTCCACCGAACAGATATCTACCGAAACTTGTCGTTGGGTGCCCCTGTCACGGGTTCAAACCCCGTTGAAGTCCTGAATTGCATAAATTGCGTTCACAACTGCGCAGATCATTCTTCAGTCGAATACCTATTATGATAGGAAGGCTTGAATATGTCAAAACATGTCAAATCTAAACTCCAATTTCTCTGATCATCTTAACACTTCATGTCAAAATTTCCATTCTCAGATGGAGGATGAAGCTTATAAAGACAAGAATTTGCCAATTCTGGCGGTTGTCGATAGAACATCGAAATACAAGATTAATGTTTCTAGCGCGCCTAGCGCCGAAGTGACCAACGCCATATCTGAGGTGCTTGATGGAAAATTCCTCGACGGTCTCAAATCACTGGTAACAGGAGCCTTGAACACGATGCTTGGAAATACGTCGGCTGGAGAGAGTGAAAAACGAGACTTCCACGTTGTATTTGCGAGCAACGCCATTTTGCGATTGGATTACATGTGTTACAAATACACGTTTTCGGAAAAAGGAATCATTGCGGAGGCTGAGAATTGCTTCTGTTACTACATACAAATCAGCATCTTGGACATGGTGAAGTTAAACCCGCAAGTCATGCTGTACGAGATCACTAGAGCCGTCGGAGATAGGTCCAAGCTGTCCGAAGCGGAAAAGAGTCTGAAGGGCGTCACCGGTTTTTCCAAGGAGTTATATCAAGCAATAGAGTCTTTGAGAAAGCCCGCACGTGGAACTTGATGGCAACGACTGAAGAAGGAGCCGGAGGAAGATGAATAAAAACTGAACAAATAATGTTAACATTACTTCCGACCTTATGAAGGAACTTGAATGTGTTGAAGTTATTAGCGTAGTATTAATTGTGGGATTTTTTCAACGGAACAGGGATTCCCATAGTAATCATAGGGGTTTACTGTTTTCACCGTAGCATAACAAACATATTTATTGGGTTTTGATACGGCAATACGGCCTCAGAAGGAAGGTGAAATTTCATCGATGGTAAACATGTTTTACTGTCAGTTGCAAGTTTTCAAACTTCGCTTCGGTTCTTAAAAAAAGGAGACAATAACAGGTAAAAAAACAGAGTATCTATGGTCTTTAATTGGGTCTACCTTGATGAAAAATCAAAATTTAGTCACAAGCAGATACGTTCTGTACAAGTGCATTGTGAGACCGATTTAATTGTCTCGTTTTCGTGAACTACTCATATTGAATGGAAAGTGGATGTGTCGACTGTTAGTTAGGCTACTGAGAGCAACGCTGTTCATTTATGTCGCTGTTTTGTTTGCCAGTGCGTGAAATGCGTTGCATTTTGCAGTCGCGAAAGGAAGATTACTTAAATATACCCCCTTTACTCTTGGGGAAATATAACCATGTAAGTCCCATTCCCCCATTTAACAATCGAAGCTGCCTCCATCTTTTTAGACGGTAACCTGTTCACGGGGTCCATTGTCCATGTGAACAATAAGCCAACATGATAGAGGGGCCGTTTGTGCAAAATATCTTTCCGAACCCGGAGGGGAGGGGGGGAATACTAAATAAATTTAATACGTGGAGGCCCCGCCCCGAGGTCCGACCCCTTACCCTTTTATCAACCTCGTTCCCAGGGCTTTTCCGCCGCCATTTTTCTTTTAGGGAAAAGCCCTGGGAACGAGGTTGTCCTTTTATAATACCATTTTTGACAGAATAGGTACCCCTTTCGTATACCTTCCATTGACAAATAGTACCCCTTTCGTACACCTAAAACAGGAAGTCTTCTTGTCATTTTCATGTAGCGTTCAATAACTGAATTAAAACAGAACAGTCACAAGGTATGTGTGTTCGAAATATTTTAAAGAAAGGCCCTTTTAAATACCTCAATGACAGATTTCCCTACGCTTTCAGATACTTGGACTCGTGAAATCCCTACCCTTTCATATACCTGAAGTGTGAAAAAGGTACCCCTTTCGGGCGGAGCCTCCCCGTATAGGCCATTATAGGGAGTACTCCTCCCCCACTCCCGGGTTTCCGAAGGAGCAATACTGAGGTTTCGGTGTCATGATGACAACGAAACGTCGGTTTTTCTCGCTAGTTTTTACCTGCTTATGTATAACCAAACCTTTATTGATCAGAATGAGATATGGAGCATATAATGGAAACTTTGGTTGCCGATGTTGGCAAAGTCAGTTTTATTGCTTTGATGTTGCACTGAAATTTAATCAATTCCTTGTAGCAAAATTCAGATCAGACAAGGCGCTTTTCTTGTATCTTGAGCAACATATAGCAAGGGTCAATAAAAAGCTTGTTTCTATATGTGCCTGTATTTCAATTAATTGTTCCGACAGCCTTTGATTCTACTGAACAGCATTTTTATGTTATCGTAATGCATCATCCATTCCTGCTGTTCCTGTTCTGTGCCTCGGGACACTCATCAAGGAATCTGTAGTCTTTCTCTCACTTGATCATAACACTATTCAACTTCCCACTTCCCACTTCCCAGTTACGTGGTGGTTGGCAATCCCACTACTGAAACAACGTACTTGCACCATGCGAATGTATACCAATGCTCAATAAAATACTTGTTGAAGATGTGAACGATAGTTGCACAGGAGTGCTCAGTGGAGCCAATATACCAAATAGCTGCTCCGCATGCAGCATGACGCTGGCTGGGAAATATCGTATCCATAAAAAATAACTTGCTGGGAATTAGTTATGAATTTTTGCTTGCTGGAGGCTGTTCTACTGGAACTGTTGTTGGCTGGAAAAAACACACCACGCCCACTTCCTAGCTCACTGTGACACTTTGAAAGGAAATTTACTGGGACAAAAATTACCTGTGTTTTGTTTGTATAATGGGTCACGCGGCCTGGTCAACGCAGATCATTTGTGCCGTGGAAATACAATAAACGCAAAAACGCGTTCATTCAGCATGACATCTGTTTCTGGATAACCTCTTCCGCGCCCCTTTTACGTCAATGTCAATTGTAGTGAAAACAAGGGTCTCGTTTTTCATAAACCACGCGGTTTGTCCTGTATAGAGCTGCATTTTGAGCTTGGAAAATCATAAGCAGTTTTCAGGAACACATTTTTGGGATCAGTACCTGTATTTTGCTCTAAAACGGTAAGTTTCGCTTCTTCGCTAACGGGATGGTACAAGTGTTAAAAATGTAATTCATCATTTAAGGTTCTTTCGCAGAAAATTCCAAAGTGGTAGTTTATGATAGATAGCGCGCAAACGTAGCAACCGAATTTTCACATATTTCAGTTATAGAGCAGCAAAATGTTTGTTTGTGCTTTGTAAGCAGTGTAATTGGCGGATGGAAGTTTTTTCGAATCATTGTACGGCTGACTGCATTTTGGAAATTTGTAAGTGGATCATACACGCTAATCTTATTCACTAAAATTACATACTGTTTTTTTTTTTTTAATTTAGCTCAGACCAACAACGCTGTTGCGCCTCTGGGTGAGCTATTAATTGATACCCAGTGACTTGATAAAGGACAGTTAACTGACAAGCCAGGGTAAGAATAAATTATTTTATGGCTAAAATATGCTTGCATGCATGGCGGTTATTCAGTGCGAGCCACCAACCCAATATGCGAACCATGGGGAACTTTTGTCACTTCTGCGTCAGTGCTAATTTTCATTAAAAAAAAATTGCCTACGCCAAAATCGAAATTGCAAGTCTGTGAATTACAATGTGAAATACTCATGGTTAAAAATGTTATATTCTCCAAGTAACTTTAGCAGCGCTTCCAAACAAGTTTAACTACCATTCAATACGCCTTTCAATAACATGCGAACATTTCGTTTCATGCTGCCAACAATCATTAACATAACGGACAGCTACATGTAAAACAAACAAAAGGGATCGAAATCCTCCAATCAAAACTCAGCAACATGACCTGTTGAACAGCGTACAAGCTGACCGAGAGTTCCGAAACTTGATTGACAGTAGTGTAAAACGCATTTTCAGTAGTGCATCTCCATAATTCTCATGTTATTAAAAGGCTCAGGAATTTCGAATGGTGAAATTATGACTATACCGACTACCAGAAAATAATTTAAAAAAAAAGCACAAAAAGGCTCTCGTTCCTGTGACTCGTTGTCTTGTTCATGACATGAGTTAATCATGTCACCAACCTAGCAAATATTTTACTTGAGTCAAGTAAACCTTTCTCTCCGATCTCATTCCAGTCAGACATCAGTTTTCCCCTACCTTATACATCGGCAGTGGTAGATGAGATTGCTTTATTACATTTCGATAATCTGGCCAGATATTTTTGGTTTTCGCAAATTAAAGATTCTGAGTTCATTTCGAGCAGATTTTTATTTCTTAAATTATAGCAGATTTGGAGTTCAGAGATTGTTTCATTTCGTTTCTCACGTTCATTGTAATTGTGTTGTTGTCGGTTTCCCCTCTCCACGAAAACCAACCCTCCCAAATCAGGATACAGTGGACGAGAAGAGAGGCTATGTGGATGTCCACTGCCGTAAACGCGATTTAATCGTTTGAAAGCTCGTGTGCGTATGCATTATTCGATCAAACAGGAGAAATGTCGCTGCCCTCCTGGGACGGCAAGCGGAACTTGGCAAAATATATACTGATAATTTAACCCACCGGAACACAGTTGTAGCTGATAGGAACATCTAATTAATTCTTCACAAATTCCGGAAATTTCGTGAAAACGAGTCGGCGTACTACAATAGAATTCGGCTATCTTTAGCATTTTAATTAATTTCCACCAATAAGGAGTCACTTGCGGTCACTGCCAAAATTGGAGGAGTACACGCACTTACTAATTCTGTGCTTCTTGAGAAATTTTCGGAACGGACCTATTCAACAGAAGCATTTCTCAGAAGCTTCTTTGAATAGAACTTTGACCGAAATCAAAACAGTCAATTGCTTTCGGACTTCCTTCTTCGGTCCTCAAGTGATGATTTAGATAATATTAGTTAATGTTGCATGTAGATATATATTTTGAAATCGGTTCCTCCCGTCGGATGTAAACCAAACGCATAAACTCATGGATGAAAAGAAGGATATTCATGCAAGCTACCTGCGTCTTCCGTCATATTCTTGTTATTCTTATTGACTGTATTGAATCACCTCAAATTATGTAAATGAAATATCAGCTTTCGCACTTCTGAAAACACCTATTAAAACACCTTTAGGAGTGGCAACATAAAAACACTGACGGCCACGATTAATTATTGTTTTCGGTTAGCATTACTTGACTAATTGCTTCTCTTATTAAAGCCAGGAAGTTAAATGCTTTCACTTTGACAATCCTGAAGAAGAGTGTTTTCAATATTATGAGAGAAGCGCACATGGAAGAGAAATTTTTATGAGGGATGCGAAAACGCGGTTTAATTTGTTTATAGGCTTCAATGGAAACAAACAAACAAACAACAAAAACAAAGCAGGGCGTACTATGGCATAGACCAAATCTTATCTCCCCCACTTTGTAAAACTCAAACCGCTTTGTGGATGTGACGCCTTATGATCTTACTAGCTGATCTTGCAAAACTCCACACTCGTGTGGATGTGTTTGTAAAGCCTTACGATCTTTCAAAACTTTACACTTCTCGCATTCTGTGGATGTGTTTGTGACGTCTTAAGATCTTGCAAACTCTACACTTCTTGCCTTCTGTGGATGTGTTTGTGACGTGTTTAAGATCTTGCAAAACTCTACATTCGTGTGGATGTGTTTGTGACGTCTTAAAATCTTGCAAAACTCTACGCTTCTTGCCTTCTGTGGATGTGTTTGTGACGTCTTTAAGATCTTGCAAAACTCTACATTCGTGTGAATGTGTTTGTGACGACTTAAGATCTTGCAAAACTCTACACTTCTTGCCGTCTGTGGATGTGTTTGTGACGTTTCAAGATCTTGCAAAACTCTACACTTCTTGCCTTCTGTGGATGTGTTTGTGACGTCTTTAAGATCTTGCAATACTCTACACTCGTGTGGATGTGTTTGTGACGTCTTAAGATCTTGCAAAACTCTACACTTCTTGCCTTCTGTTGATGTGTTTCTGACGTCTTTAAGATCTTGCAAAACTCTACATTCGTGTGGATGTGTTTGTGACGTCTTAAGATCTTGCAAAACTCTACGCTTCTTGCCTTCTGTGGATGTGTTTGTGACGTCTTTAAGATCTTGCAAAACTCTACACTCGTGTGGATGTGTTTGTGACGTCTTAAGATCTTGCAAAACTCTACACTTCCTGTCTTCTGTGGATGTGTTTGTGACGTCTTTAAGATCTTGCAAAACTCTACACTCGTGTGGATGTGATGTGTTTGTTTGGAAATTACAGCTGAACTTAACTGAACTGAACTGGGCAGTACTTGATGAAAGTTACTCGCAAAGTAGTTCAAACATGGCTCAGTGGATGAAGTTAGCTAAATAGGGTGAGATAAACTAACAGTAACGTTTTCAAGACAATCCGGCCGTTATCCTAAGTAAAACTGACACTTCATTTGAATTGTATTCGTCCCCATCCGCAGCCCTTTGAAGAAAAAATGAAGTTATAGAGTATGTACACGCACCTGGAAGAAAGTTGTAGGACGTGCATAAATGGAAAAAGCTAAGGCTAGAGTGGTTTCAGTTGAGTGTCGTACAAACAAAACCAAAAGCAATTATTCTGAAAAAACAGATGCAAACAATGGAATAAAGCAATCCGAGTATGGCGCTTTTAAAACGGAGTAGATATTTCCAGCTAGAACCATTGCCTTTGAGAGGAAAGCGGAATTTTTCGAATTTTAGTGGCACTCGATCCTGTTTATTTATTAGTACTATTTATTAGTACTACAGATAAAATTTCTGAAGACATTTGTTTAGTTCTGGTGGCGACATTTTTCAAATGGAGTTGCAAATTCTCTCTGTATTTGAAACCCTTCTGTAAAAAAATATCATTCAACTTTGGTTTTCAAGTGAACAAGTGAGGTTACGCAAGATTAATTTGCATTTGTAAACAAACCTTTCTCATTGGCTTTTATCGATAAACTTCAGGTTAAAAACATAAACCATTACCTTTAAACACGGCCAAACCAAATTTAGTCGCTTTGTTTGTGTTTTAAGGGACTGCTTCGTTGTTAATTTGGATGATTTCTTCGCTTGTCACGGATGCAAATCGGGACGCCATTTTTTCGAAATTCACACGAGGGAGCATGACACTCGCGAGTTGCTCGAAGGTAAATAGTTAAGGATATTCGGAGTTTGACTAGCCAATCAGAGCGCTCCTTCAACGCTATCCACTGTTTTAGTATATACTAAAATACTATATACTCGTATCTCATTTAGATTGCTTCTAAAGAGGAGGTTTTGAAAAAACGACAAAATAAGAAAGTATACCATGATTATAAGGTTGTATTACAGCATGTTTATAAAAAAAACAAAAAGAACAATTTAAGGCCTTTTTTCACTAGAATGCGCAATGTCGCTGTAATCAACAGTTTCCGTGTACAGAAATCGTTTGCAGCATTCTTAGAGATCAATACTTTCAAACATCATCTGAAATGGCTTCGCCATTTCCAGACGATACCTGAAAATATGAATATAAGCTTGCCTTTGGGTGGATACGTGCTGCTTGCTTGCTGTTATTATACAAACGTAGAAATTAAGAAAGACGACCTAAAGGAGAACCATCGTGAAGAGATTAGGGTTTTCAGATGTATCACAAGGAGAGGCGCTGTGAAGGGGTAAATTTGCAGAGTACGTGCTTCACCAAGGGAGGAGGTTCCCTGCGAGCAGAGGTCTCTGGCGGCGAAGGGAGGAGGATGTTCATTGTCAGGATTTAATCACAAGTAAGGCCTTTTCTTTGTAATAACGTTACTGTAGTGGCATCTACCAATTTATACAGCTGAGTGCACCATGAAAGTCTATTTGCCTTGAGACTGGCTTTGTCAAGGTTGGAAAAGAGAGAAATAACGTTATTGGGAATTCTTCAATTACAAACCTTAAAGTCCACTTTTAAAAATCACGTTAGAGTTAAATTTCCGTTTTGCTGGGAACCGGGAACTTTTCTCACACTTGCTGGCTGGCGAATATCTTTTTGAATCCGATTTGCTGGTAAACTGGTTTGAAAGCTCTCCTGGCTGGGAGTTGAGTTTTGTGTAAATTGCCTTGCTGGCTGAGAATCCTAGATACTGACGCTTGCTGGAACTGAGGATCGGCCCTTTTTTTCCCACGAAAGTTAATTATTAATCAGGTGTAAACGTAAAGCTTGTGGGATGTGGCTGGAGTGACAAAGGATATACCTCACAAATTAATGTGATTTGGTAAGCTGAAGCCTTCAGCTTACCAAATCACATTAATTTGTTAGGTATATCCTTTGTCACTCCAGCCACATCCCACAAGCTTTACGTTTTCACTGCTTGTTTTATGGATATGTGGGTACTTGAGCCTGAGCATTAGCTATGCCATGCTGATGAGGCCCAACAAGGCCGAAACAGCTGTCCATGGCTGCTAATGCTTGGGCTCAATCTTTGCTTTGGTAGATTTAAGGGGTAATGCCCGCTACCATGTGGCCTTAGTGCCTTTAGAGTGGCTTCAGCTTACCAAATCACATTAATTTGTGAGGTATATCCTTTGTCACTCCAGCCACATCCCACAAGCTTTACGTTTTCACTGCTTGTTTTATGGATATGTGGGTACTTGAGCCTGAGCATTAGCTATGCCATGCTGATGAGGCCCAACAAGGCCGAAACAGCTGTCCATGGCTGCTAATGCTTGGGCTCAATCTTTGCTTTGGTAGATTTAAGGGTAATGCCCGCTACCATGTGGCCTTAGTGCCTTTAGAGTGGCTTCAGCTTACCAAATCACATTAATTTGTGAGGTATATCCTTTATTAATCAGGTGTGACTGCTCTAGTGTCAATTTGTTGTGTGGACGGATAAGAATACTTTTTAGAAAAAGAATTCGTTGAGCACTCCTGGTTGCAGTTGTGAATGTTACTAAAGAGGTATTATTCTAATTATTACCAGTGCTTGTGTACTGTTCAGAATCAAAACAGCGGACGAGTCGATCCCTTTTGAATTAGATAGACATGTAAGTGATATAATGGGTTTGACTGAGCGAAGTTCTTGATTAGTTGTACTTGTTGTGTATTACTGTGATCTTATCCGATCTGGCCCTACTGCACGAAGCGACGGTGATGTTACACGAGTCGATTTTTGACGCCGGTTTTTAAGTAGCATTGTTGGGTTAATAGTTGTCTCGTGTAACATGGCACAC
>JAEMWC010000095.1:827500-830000 GCA_016490735.1 Pachyseris speciosa
AATACCAAAACATACCAACGCGACCGCATAAACAATTACTAGAAGAATGGCCAACATAAAAGGACTTAACTACAATTCAAGGAGGTGACACCCAAGGTCAGCAAGAATTCCCAAACATACCCACAGCTAGAAATAACTACGACAGTACAATCAACTAAAAGACAAAGCAATCCAGAACACATAAATCACATGTGAGGTCCAACCTTAGCCTACGAATAATACAGATGTGTGGGCTAACCTTGAACAACCTTGGACTTTAAACACGAATCATCAAAACCATTGATCATGAGAGACAACAACTTAGATAACTGATAATACGTCATAACATCACGTCACAAGCGTCGTGGCTGGTGGTGATTGGTGCGTTTCGATCCTCGCTTAGGCTGTTGTTGATTGGAGGATTTCGATCCTTGTCGTTCAGACTAGAAATTGTTCCCTCAGCGGTCCGCTTTGGTACTGATCGGCTGTGGTGTTGTTTGATCGTCGGCATCCACGCTTCAGGAATTTCAATTCCACTGTCCCTGTTCATATTGTTAGGGTGAAGTCTTATGTGAATAGCCTCTTTAACCCTACGGGTGTACCAATGTGGGTCTCGGTCAATAAATTGAACTTCGTCCCAGAGCGGATAATGTCCGGTCGCGTTGCTATGTTCTGAAACGAAGGAGGATTAGGTTCGAGCAAGCCGTATGTCTCTATCGTGTTCCTTAATCCGTTCATGCATAGATCTTCCCGTCTCTCCAACATAAACCTTACAACATTCGCAGGGAATCTTGTAGACTACTCCGTCTTGTTTTACTGGATCGACAATGTCCTTAGGTTGCACTAGGTGTTATCTAAGAGTTGTGTCAGATCTGAAAACAGTCCGTATGCCTTGTTGTTGTAGGCAACGGCGAAGAGCCTCCGATGTGCCTTTGACGTATGGCAGAACCACAGTAGATTTAATTTCGGGTTCAGGTTCTTTAGTAGTTGTTCGTCCCTTGGTTTTCGTAAGATTTTTTACAAACGAAAATGGATAACCGTTGGCAACAAGGACCGATGAGAGGTGTTTCTTTTCATGTTTCTTTCCGAGGGTAAATAAAGTATGTATGTATGTATGTATGTATGTATGTATGTATGTATGTATGTATGTATGTATGTATGTATGTATGTATGTATGTATGTATGTATGTATGTATGTATGTATGAGAGATAACTGATGGTTTTGCTATGAGGTGTTTTGATCGATCGTACAGGCACTTCACAATACCGCGTTTTACAGAATGCGGGTGGTGTGAATCATACGCTAGGTACTGGCCAGTGTGTGTAGGCTTTCTGTAAACACTGGTAGAGAGGTATCCATTCGAATGCTTGATGATCAACGTATCAAGGAAGGGAATTGAGTTGTCGTTCTCAGTTTCCATTGTGAAACGGATCGTCGGCTATTGACTATTGAGGTGATGTAAGAACGAGTCAACTTTGTCACGATTTAAGATGGTAAAGGTGTCACCCACATAGCGTTTCCAGATCTTAGGTGTACAGGGCGTCGATGTCAAAGCTTGCTCCTCAAAACCCTCCATGTAGAGGTTAGCTATCGCTGCGGATACCGGGCTACCCATGGCTGCTCCTTCTTGCTTTTCGCCGGTAAATCAGTCCGTCATACTGGAAGTATGTAGATCTAAGAACGGAACTCAAGAGGTCTGCAATCTGCGTAGGTGTTAGAGTCGTGCGGTTGGCAGGGCACGGGTCAGCTTCTAGTTTTCGCAGTGCAGTCTGTACTGCTCCTTCGATTGGAACGTTCGTGAACAGAGACACTACGTCGAAAGACACCGTGATTTCGTTTTCTAGTACCCTTTCACCGTTCACAATGGACACAAAATGAGCTGAGTTGTCAACTGTGTACTCTGAGTTCCCTGTTAGGGAAGATAATACATCGGCTAAGTAGGAAGACAGATCATAAGCAAAGGTGTTCACACAAGAGACTATAGGTCTCAGTGGTGTGTTGGCCTTGTGTATCTTGGGAAGACCATAAATACTAGGTGGTTGCTTATGCTTGGGCCTGATCTTGTTATACACAGAATCTGTCAGGTGTCCACCTCGCTTCAGGCTCAGAAGTTTTTCAGTCAACTTTCGGCTTTTAAGCCGAAAGTTCTTCTTTCTTCTTTCTTCTTTCAGTCTTCTTTCGGCTTTTAAGCCGAAAGTTCCTTCTTAAGAAGTCGGTATGGACCAGTCTCAATCATTGCCTTCATCTTATCATGATAGGTGTTCTTATCTAGCACTACACTGGCACGACCTTTATCTGCTGGGAGAATCATGATGGAGGCATCCTCTTTCAAACCTTTGAGTGCACGTCGCATCTCACTGGTAATGTTAGGTTTGGGAGGCTTAGTATAAGCAACCGCCTAGAATTTATGGCCTTCCCAAGATACACAAGGCCAACACACGACTGAGACCTATAGTCTCTTGTGTGAACACCTTTGCTTATGGAATGAACTTTCCACTAACCTGACGTTTTGAAGCTGAC
>JAEMWC010000095.1:835000-870000 GCA_016490735.1 Pachyseris speciosa
GGGTGGCAAGGTTCATTCACAACTGTAAGTCAAGCAAGGCAAACCGCCTGTCGGGACCATTAACCACCAGTGAAACAGATAAGCAGGTTAAGGGTTGGGTGATGAGAGTACAACAGAGCAAGCTAAACACAGATCAGTTCCAGGAAAATCAACTGAAACCTAACTTGCAGAAAAATGGGGAGGGTCTGTATGAGCGCCGAGGCAGAGTTCAGGGTTGTTATCCCATCTATCTACCTCCCGACGCCCTTTTGACAGAGAAAATGGTCCATGATGCACATGTTCTGAGCCTTCACGGGGGAGTGTGTCTCACCATGACATTAATCCGCCAGGAGTACTGGGTGCCACGTCTGAGGCGGCTCTTCATCAGAGCTTGCTACGGGTGCAAGAAATTCCAGGTTTCTGCCTTCGCGAGCCCACCCACGGCTAGTTTGCCAACTGACAGAATAGTGGGATCCATCCCATTCGAAGTGCTGGGTGTGGATTTTGCAGGTCCAATCGCTTACAAGCTTTCACCAAAGAAGTAAGGGAAGGCTTATATCTTATTGTTTGCTTGCAGTTTAACCCGAGCCATTCATCTTGAGTTGCTACCGAACCAAACAGCCAAGGAGTTCATCAGAAGTCTCAAACGATTTATCGCACGGAGGGGGAGACCCAGGAAAATTTACTCCGACAATGGAAGGAGTTTTACAGCTGCAGCAAAGTGGTTGAGTACGGTGATGAAGTCGGAACAGCTTCAGGACCACCTCGCCCATCAGGGGATAACGTGGCAGTTTAACTTGAGTCGCGCGCCCACGTGGGGAGGACAGTTTGAGAGGCTTGTCGGCCTTGTTAAGCGGGCTTTATACAAGGGCATCGGACGAGCTAGCCTGGATTGGAAGGAGCTGGAAGAAGTGTTGCTTGACGTAGAAATAACACTTAACAATCGACCTCTGTGTTATGTGGAGGAAGATGTGTAATTGCCGGTTTTGACCCTTAGTGCCATGATGTTCAGTCAACCCCAGCTTATTCCAGACGAAGATCTAGCCGAAGAAGGTCCAGATATGAGGAAGAGAGCAAGATACCTGCGTCGTTGTAAAGATGTTCTGTGGAGTCGTTGGTCTGGGAAGTATCTTAAGTCGTTGAGGGAGACACAACCTAAAACACAAAACCAAGAAAATGGCTGTTCAACCGGGGATGTAGTGCTTATCCAGGGCCTAGAGCGAAACATGGGGAAATGGAGCATCGGAATTGTGAGCAAGCTCATTAAGGGAAGAGATAGGGTTGTTAGAGCTATCCGGCTGAGGCGCGCAGTCCAGCACCTCTACCCAATGGAGCTCTGCTGTGATCAACAACGAGAAGAACAAAAGGAAGGGGGAGGAATGTCACAACTAAATCCAAGTGCGAGGGAGTTTCGCCCCATAAGGAATGCAGCCATTATAGCAGCTAATAATATCCGCCGTCTTGCATGCGAGGAAGCAGCTGAAAACTGAACATTGAACACTGTAAACTGAACATTGAACGCTGTTCACTGAACATAGCACGGTTGGAGTATTTGATCTAACTTCTTAGATCAAATGGGGGAGTGTGTCGAGATTCTAGTTATGCAAATTTTTGCTTTCTTGCTATGTTTAAACTCGTTGTAAGCATTCATTGTAAGATTAGTCTGGCGTCTCAAGCCCGCGCTCGGTAGGGACTGGAAATCGTTTCAAAACATGGGATAGAGAGGTTTTCGAGAGCACATGGCGAGCGAGTTTGTAAGCGAGAGCTGCGGCCGATTAAAACAGTTGTGTTTATCAGTGTGCTTGAATCAGTCCGTGAGTTTATTGTCAGAAAAAACAGTTCCGACAAAGTTTTATTCTGTCCCCGTCTTGTCCCTTTCTTTCTTAACATTCCTTCTCATCTATGCTAGCTGCACCTCCCTTGTCTACAATGGTTCCTAGGTAAACAAATTTCTCCACATTTTCCACCTGTCCACCCGGCTTTACCACGGCTTTTTACATTGAAATTCCTTCGTTTTCATCTTCTTAACGTGGGACTTGAGGTGAATTGGAATGAAATTTTAAGGAGTTTAAAGAAGGGATTAAAATGTACAAAATGTTTTGAAACACTACCAGACAGTTGACACCCCACAAGGGCACTGAAGGTTGATGGGAAACTGTTTTGGTGTCCGTTTACTAATTTTCCACTTCAAATACCAATTTTAAACCTTCACTAAATCTTCACTATTCCCTATTTCCCTAAATTTAACAAATCCTTTGAGGAAAATGATCTCTTCCCAAATATGCCCAAAAATCACCCAAAAATTCGCAAAATATCCCACAATGGATTGCTTGAAACGCAAACGAGATATTAACGTGAAATCCATGTCAAGCGACGCAAAAACGGTGTTCAAGAGCCTCTTCATATGAGCCCGGTTCCCGAGATCTTGCCTTACCACTAAATGCTTTGTAAAAATTTCTACGTGTTCATATGAGAGGGCGGGCTCGCCCGGTTGCCCAGATCTCGGTTTTTCCAACCGAGATCTCGGTAACCGGGCTGCAATTTTTTTCCATATGAACATTCCAACCCGGTTACCGGGATGAAAATGATGCAATGCATTCTCGTCAGTAGAACGGACAGTATCTGATTTTGACTTCTTTTTTCTTCTATTTATAGTTCGGAATAATTTCTTTTGATAGTTAAAGTAAAGATAAAGGATTTTGAAGTTTCTTTTCTTTTCATCACGATAACCGGGGTGTAATTTCCCATGTGAACAGATGATAAAATTCATCCCGCTAACCGAGCCAGCCCGGTCAACCGGGCTCATATGAAGAGGCCCTAAGAGCCGTTGTCTGTAACTTTCGAGAATCCGGCGACAGAAGCGAAAATTCGAATTTCTTTTTATTAAATAGTATTCAAAAGTTCCACTGATTTTTTTTATTAGTTTGGCCAAAATCAAGAAAGTTCAAAATTGGCCGTAACGTGCACGACTCCCCTGAGCATTTTATGCAAATTAGCCAATTTTCGAAACGCTCGTACAAGACGTGCAAAGGGGGTTGAATTTTGCCTTATTTCACAAGGCCATAACATCGAGGGCATACGAAATTACAGGGGCGTAGCCAGGATTTTTCCACAGGTACGCACCATTTTCTAAATATTCCTTGTCCCCCTTGTCTACCCCCTTCCCCCCACCACATCCCCTTCCTTTTCCCAAAGCCTCTTGCGAAGACAGGCTGGTGCAAGGCAATAAAACGAGGTGATCACAATGCATTCACTCATTGCCACCCGTCTTGCTTTCCGCTCGTTATTTCCCCGCCTTGTGGACCAGTCGGTCCAACAATGAATTACGTCGCTTCTCCATGGAAATCGACATTCGGGTGAAGAAAACACCGTACGTTAAAATGTTCGACTTTTTCGGATACTTACGAGCGTCCGAGCGTACAGATAGCTACGCCACCGAATTACAGGACATAATATAGCTCTAATCAACGGGAAATTTTTCTTGTTTATCATGCTAAAAGATTTAGTTTGACCCGCTAATAGTGAACACGCTACTGACGAAGATATGTGGCATGTACTTTTAAGGTGTCGCCATTTTCTACCTTGCACTCCTATTGTGAGTCACGCATTACATTAAGAGAAAAGTCAACGTCTTTCGTCTCTGATGGTACTTTTAATTCTACACGGGCTTAAACAGATCAGAATTTAACTTAAGGTGGCTGGTACCGGTTTTACTCGCGTAGAGAGTCTGGCCACTAGCGCGCGCGTCACACTTTATACGCGCGAGATTTGAAGAACGGGAAAAACAAAAACAAATATGGCGGCGCGAGGCTTTCTTCGAGCAAGGCTATGTTTGTCCTGTTCAAAAAGAAATTCGCCTTTATCTGAGGCCGTATGTACTCGATCGACTTAAGTGAATTCAATTTACATAGGAAAATTTGTTTCTGGAGATTGATAATGCATATTTAAGTTCCCCACCTCTACTGCGATCGATCTTGTCGGGAACCAGGTGGATAAGTAGCCGGAAAGTAATCCGCTAGATAGAAAATTTTTAAAAACATTTTGCAGTTTCCTTTTCAAATGGTAAAAGTAATCACGTGAAAAGAATAGGGGGTCACTGAGTTAGTTTTCAAATTATATGTGCCAGAAGCTTAAATGCAGCTCTGAATAACCCTCAAGTACCGTTACCATGGTAAGAGCTGATGACGTAATAATAGTTATTTTCGGTCAACAACTAAATTTATAATTTAATCTTGCAAAAGTTTCCTTACGGCCTCCGTTTGCCTTTGCGTCCGTTTCTCTCAAAGTTTATGTAGTGAAAAAGCTGAAAACTGGTACCAGCCACCTTAAGAAACATTCTACCTTGTTATGCACTTATCATTGGCTTTCCTGGGGGTTGACCGCCGGGACACCCCCGGGAATTTGTTTTCACCATCAAACAAAAACCTGCTAAATCCCCGGGGTATAAGGCACACCAAATCCCCCCACCACCATGGGGGAAAGGAGCCAGAATACCATCATTTACATTACATCATTGCAGTAATAACAGATGTATCTGTCTATTGTTTTTTTTTTTTTTTTTGCTCCCCTAACACTAATCTTGACGCAGCGTCCATGATACCAAACAATGTGACACCTTGGCATTTGCTTATCACTCTTTATTATAAACCTGAAAAAATAAAAACACTGCGCAAATAAATATGCTTCCAGGATAGAATGCACTAAAAGTATCTTCGTCAATTTCGATTCCATCTTCTTCGGTATATACCGTCACTTCTTTCTCGCGACACCAAGCAAGTTTCCACACAAAGTTTTGGCGTCAAAACTTTGACGTTTCCGATGGCAACGAGAATGTATCCAGTGGGAACAAAGCAACATTCAGGCATTCATTCTAGACAAACTGTCGCATTTTTTAATTAATTTAGAGCGTGAACATGTCAAGATTTGACAGCTCCACTTCAATTGAGGTGAAACTGTCAAAACTTGACATGTTCACGCTCTAAATTAATTAAAAAACGCGACAGTTTCCATTGGATACATTCTCGTTGTCATCGGAAACGTCAAAGTTTTGACGCCAAAACTTTGTGTGGAAACTTGCGTGGTGTCGCGCTCAACTGGAAAGCGTAGTATTTCAAGTTTTCTTTTAGCTAGAGATTTTAATAAAATATCAAGAAGACATAAATATATGAAAAGCACAACTATCTTACGGTATTTTTCTTATAAGCTTTACAATAGTAACACTCATACATGCTCGTTTTAAAAAAATATTCAGAATGAATGAAATGGAATTTAGCTCAACTTTCACGAGGAATTCAATGAAACTGTCGGCAATAACAGACTTTCGTTTTCTTCGTAAAACATCCCAGGCTTTGTACACCGGCATGATGAAGAACAAACATACAACAGATCCAAAAATTGGAATACAAATGGGAAATCTCGTACCCAGAGCTCTCAGGCTCTTTTGCCGGCGGTTAGTCGCCAGGAGAGAGTCTGGGATAATAGAAAAAAATCAAAAATTTTTTGATTGACTGGCCCGTAATGGCTTCCATTGTTTTACACCAGATTTTCTGGGAAAATAGCGGTCCATTATCCCAGAGTCTCTCCGGGCGTCCACCCGCTGACCAAACAGCCCGAGGACTCTGGGTACGAGATTGACAAATGGGGGTAAGCGCTTCATCCGGGATTTTGAAAACGATGTACCGCAGACCAATGTCGACCAAATCCCTGGGGTCTGAATCATTCGTTTCCAAAACTAAACAATGTCCCGAACGCGCACGAACAAAAAATTGTCAAAAATGCACCATGCCCCGCATGTTCCCGGGTTTCCCCGGGGGTGTCCCGGGGGTCAACCCCCGGGAAAGCCAATGATAAGTGCTTTACGCTTGCAAAAGACTCTTAACGTGAAGTTCTTTATTTCGGCTCACAGACCCATCACAACTTTACGACAACTATTGACGAACGTTAAGGTCAAAGACGAACCAAAGGACATACACGGAGGGAGCAGTTAGGTCGTTTTTTTTTATCGCCTTAGAGAAAACAGTTAAGACTTTGGTCGGTTCTTGAGAGGAGGGAACAGGTGACGGAACCGATCAAACATGTTCATTTCAGTCAGGTTTGCGGGGTTTGTTCATTCATTCATCAAGAGGACCGTTTCTGAAGTGAAACAAACGCATAGCACAAAAGAAACTACAGCGAGAATCTTCACGCAGTGTTAAGCATGAGACTTTTATTACTACCTTGCTGAGTCTAAAGATTTTGGGACCATCTCCAGGGAGTCTTTGAAGAGAGTAACAAACTGGGGGGGGGGGGGGGCAATGGGTTTCACCAAGTGAAACGAGGTGAAACCACAAAGGGCAAAGCAGGGGCGGGCCCTACCGCCAGCAGTTTACGCTGACCAATTTGCAGATTGCACTGAGGTGGACTTAGAGAGAGAGGCCGAAGATGAATTGGCACCTCGACATGTGACGCAACTAATGCAGTTCCTTGTAGGAAATTGAGATGCTTGTTATGTATGATGATGAAACAGGAGATATCAAAAAAATTTAAGAAAATAAGGGTTCTGCATTCGATTATATGTATTTATTCTAAAAATGGGCCAACCAGGAATGTTTCAGGTCTTCAATTAATTATAAACAGCCACTTAACTGACAACTGACAAATGCCTCAAAATTTAACTGACAACTGACAAATGGACGAGATTTTAACCGACAACCGACTGGCATTTCCATCCCCCCATCCAGACCCTCTTATATCGGTTAGACTGGCAGAAATTTGAAGGTAAGGCCAGAGTTGGTGAGACTAACTCTGGTAAGACTGACTGAACACAAACGAGCGACGAGAAATCGTGACATCAATAATAACATTGCTGAGCACCATTTACTGACAAATCACACAATCGACTGGAACTCTGCTAAATGCATTACCTACTGTACTAACTACCACCAACGGATCGCACTGGAAAGTTGGTTTACTAACTTAGAACAGACACCACTGAATCGTAGCCAACAGCTTCCCGCACTTTACAAACGACTTATTGACGATATCGTAAAGCTTGTGGGATGTGGCTGGAGTGACAAGGATATACCTCACAAATTAATGTGATTTGGTAAGCTGAAGCCACTCTAAAGGCACTAAGGCCACATGGTAGCGGGCATTACCCCTTAAATCTACCAAAGCAAAGATTGAGCCCAAGCATTAGCAGCCATGGACAGCTGTTTCGGCCTTGTTAGGCCTCATCAGCATGGCACAGCTAATTTGTGAGGTATATCCTTGTCACTCCAGCCACATCCCACAAGCTTTACGTTTTCACTGCTTGTTTTATGGATATGTGGGTACTTGAGCCTGAACATTAGCTGTGCCATGCTGATGAGGCCTAACAAGGCCGAAACAGCTGCCCATGGCTGCTAATGCTTGGGCTCAATCTTTGCTTTGGTAGATTTAAGGGGTAATGCCCGCTACCATGTGGCCTTAGTGCCTTTAGAGTGGCTTCAGCTTACCAAATCACATTAATTTGTGAGGTATATCCTATTGACGATATCAACAACAGACAAACAATAGAAAACCGACTAATTTGACTAACAATACACCTACGGACATTTGACTAACAAAAGACGGATCGAAACGCACCAATCACGGTTTACAGTCTTCACGGCCAATAACATCACGGCAGGCGACCAATAACATCATTACTTCGTTGACCAATCAGATCAACGACCAGAGTACTTATACCATCTCATGACGTTACACAAATCACTTGACTCTAAAGATGACCCTCCGCTCAGGTTGTCGAAACGTCAATCAATGTCATCGTAAACAGTCCTTCTCAGGACTACACTCACCTAGTTATGACATGTGCTTCACTTACTGTGAGAGCAGAACCACGTTACGTAATTGAGTTCACGTTTCTCACAGGAAGGTATACATAAGTGAATTCCTCAATCCCCACGTTACTCAGATATTTCTTGACGCGCTTCAATGTTTATAATAAAACCTTTATTAATCGACGTGAAGTGATGTAAAGTTGTTGATACGTTACAAAACGGTATAACGATGTGAAGCGTTGTCTAGCGAAGCAATGAAATGAAGCGATATAATGAAGCTTTTTCGAAAACTAAGAAACAAATAACGAATAAAGCTAGAATTAGATTACTTAAACAACTACAGCGACCTTAGCGTGATAATAAAGTAAAACTAAAAACTACAAATGATGAAAAGGTTACAAATTTACTTCTCTATCCGACTGAGGGAGTGATCACAGAACGGTTGGAAACGTTGAGTCTTAGTACGTTGACTTGTTTAATTGAACTGACTAAAAAATCCTAGATACGGACCAAGAACAAATAATAATAGTTATCTTTGTTAACTTAATTGTGCGTGAGTAAAAGTATCCGTTGAGCTAACTGCAATAAAAACTAACAAGAGACCATAATGGCCTTCACTCGGCCTTCCAAAAGGGATTCGGAAAATGCTCTCTGCTACTTCACTGATTCACCAACACGGTTGTATAATGTTATGATATTAAGTTAGCATAACGAGATCTGAATTCCTTTCAATATTTTATTTTCAATATAGCATCCGTATTTTGATCATGTACAGATAGTTGCACGATTCAAGGTTCTATTGTTCACCTTCAAGGCTCTATACCAACTGTCTTCTACTTACATTCAAGATTTGAAAGCAACGTTAAAACATCACTTGTTGAGTTGCAAGAAATCTGTGATCGTAACATGATACGTCAGCAGGTGCCAACCGTCGAATATTTGTGTGCATTCATAATTTGAAGCTCGCGAAATTTCAGGATTAGAAAATCATTTGATCGTCCACAGAAGGTATCTTTCATTGTCTTTTCATGTCATGTCCGCAGTTGTTTACTCAACACTCCACTGAAATTAAACCGTAAATGGTTTGAACCCACAAAACAACAGTTTTAATGAGCGAAAACAAAGGCTTTGCACGTGCAGATACTTTCGGCACGTGCAGCGTCTTGTGACTGGTCATCGGGCTCCTTTGGGGTCTGATATTGGCGGGAAATTCAATCTAAAAATAAATTGGTCCGTGAAAACGCCGTGACTGGAATATAGGGCAGTTGAACATTCCAAGTGATGGGCTCCTGCCGCTATCTATTTCACGGCTTATACGTGCTAACACAACTGCAGTCAAACACAAGCAAGAGGTAGTTGTCCAACTGCAGATTTACACACACCCATAGCCACGCACGGCTCAAGAGAAGCTCCAAATACCGTAACTGAAGAGAACCTCAGACAGAACTACTTATAGCCAGCCATTTCTGTTCATATTATTATTGCCTCAGCCGCAGAAGAAGCAACTAGGGTCTTCATGATCAAAATGATTGCACCAACACCAAAAGCAAACCTTCTCAACCAAAAGGAGGGGCAGCTACACCGATGCAAAAACAAGCCATTGACCATAAACAGGAGCACATTACTTACATTATTCTGTGAAAACGCCGTGAAAGTAATATAGGGCAGTTGTACGCTCCTGGTGATGGGCTCCTGCCATAACACAGAACCCCACCCCAAATTCCTTTAACCGAGACAAGAATCATCCACGTAACCAAATAGACGCCCACTTCAAAGCCGAACGGCTGACATTTTGCTACTTGTCTTCGAAACATTCTTTTCCTCTTCAGTCAATCAGTAACGTAATGTCTTTATGACTGAGACAACCCGTGGCCATCCAGTTAAAGGGGCGCTGTTGTGTAATTTGGGTCTAAACCCAAACGTGTTTGCAAAGTGGAACACTTAAAAAATTGTGCAGTTTTCCTACGAAGTACTTAATATGTGCATTGAAACTATTTGCGGCTTTCTGTGGCCACGGATGATGAGGAGGAAATGGATTGCAACTTGAAAAAGTTAGGTTAACATTTTTCAAGTTTCGTCATTGGTTCCTGGAAAATCGCCATAAAATACTACTACTTCCTTTTCCGTCCAAGAAATAATTAGAAATCTACTTCTTAGTGTTAGACGGGCCGATCACGTAATAGAAAAAGTACTTCCTGACGATTTGAACACCTTACGACAAGAATTACCGTGACAGTGCCCCTTTAAGTTCCTAGTGGACACAGGATCCTGTATCTCCAGTAAAGACGCCGCACCTGCCAGAAACGCTCTGCTTACGATGCATCCACGAACTATGACTCCAACTGCGTATTCACACCGCCGACCGGTTAGCTCAGCGGTAGAGCACCGGACTAGCGTGCGGAAGAACGCGGGTTCAAAGCCCGCCCGGACCAACACTCAGGGTCTTTAAATAATTGAGGAGAAAGTGCTGCCTTTGAAACAACATCTGCAAATGGTTAGACTTTCTAGTCTTCTCGGATAAGGACGATAAACCGTAGGCCTCGTCTCACAACTCTTCATAATTGATTCTGTGGGACGTAAAAGAACCCACACACTGTTCGAAAAGAGTAGGAGACGTAGTTCCCGGCGTGGTGGTCTATCTCTCATTTGGTGGCTAAATGCTCGGAGATATTAGCTGCACAAGCTACTCTAAAATCCGAGGGTAAATAAAGTAATGTATGTACATGGATACAGCGTCAAGGGCGAAACCTGTCAACTTCAGTCTGTACAAACGAAAGTGTTCTTATCGTTGTGTACACGTTTGATTGTGTACACGTTTGTAGTTTTTTATAGTTTCTTATGTTTTTAGTTACTTTTGACATAATTTTACTGTAACAATATTGTGAAGCGCAAATGAATATATTCATATAGAGGTCTGCGCTATACAAATGTAAATTATTAAATTATTAAATCATTGCGCAATAAGAACTTTCTCCGTTATTTCCACATCATAAAAACTCGACCTACGATGCTGCACTTGGACGACATTTTCTGTTGTCAACTGGCGTGGTTAGGACTACACTCACACGGACGATCTTAGTTATTTCTGTGATGCTGGTTGCTTCTGCCCAATTTTCTGCGACGTGTTCTAAGCTTCTTGTTTTACATCAAAGATCGCTGCTCTCATTGTTCCTGCACGCATGGTTCAAAGGGGCGGATCCAGAAAATCCAGAAAGAGGGGGCCGAAGAAATAAATAAAGCCGCCTGATTCACAATACCACTTTAAAGTCGGTTGAATGCAGAAGCTTTTTAAAAAGAAACTACACGAGAAAAGGGTGGGGCCGAGGCCCCCTCGGCCCCATCCCTAAAGCGTTCCTTCTCGATCACTTCCTCATTTGCCATGCGGTGATCGCTCGAACTCCTTTGTTCTTTTCGATTGTCTCAGTCTTGACGTTAGGATGAGTGTTTTTTTTTTCTTCCAAACTTGGAAGTGGACTCAAACTGAATTGTCCTAGCCAGTTAAAAAAATATGAAAACCGGCACTCTTAACTTTGAAGCTGACATCATCCTATAACATCTTGCAAAGTTCAAGTTCAAGTTCAGTTTATTCACACTTATTCAAACATAATATTAGCGTACAAGAATAGTAAAAAAAAAGAGAGAGAAACAAAGCTAGCTTACATGTACATTAGGCATTAATTTGGAATAGTGCGTAGTGGCCAAAGGAGCAGAGCTTTCGAGTTGGCCACTACCACAGTGCAGTTACTAGTGAAGGGCGGTTATTTACAGAATATACATTATTAGGTAATCACTAATTAAGGCAGATAAATAGGTAAAATAAATAAATAGATAAATTAATTAATAGAGCTAGATATATAATAATTGAAATTGATTCACTGACTGTCTAGTAACAGAAGTTTGTATTGTTTTTTGAAAGTATTTAGGGGCAGACACTTAACTTCAATGGGTATTGCCTCCCAGATATGTGATGCCACTACTCTGAACCTTGCAAGGCCATAATTAGATCTAGAAGGTGGCGTGTATAGGTTCTGATTAGTGGCATATCTAGTATTATAATTATGAACTGAAGAAGCGAGTTCAACCAAATCATAGTGGAATTGAATTTTATACACAAGGGAGGCAATTTTTAATTTTAAAATGTTCTCTAATTTTAAGATTTCTAATAGTGTAAAGTATGGTGCAGGACTTTCTCTTTTGTTTGCAAAGAAGATGCACCAAAGGCAATTATTTTGACTTACTTTGATTTTATTTAATTTGGCTTGGCATGCAGTTCCCCAGCTCATTAACCCATAGTTTAGATATATGGAAATATAAGAGTATAATACAATTGTTTGAGTGCATTTATAGGCAAATAATGTCTAAGCTTGAATAAAATTCCAATGTTTTTTGTCAGTTTGTTGTTTGCCTCAGGAGACTTTCTTTGGACGCTGGATGCATGAGGTGTCTCAACTCTTGTTGTTAGGCCATCGTAGCTTGATTAGAAATAAAACACAAACAGCGGAGATAAACATGGTAAACCAACGCATTTATATAGACTTGGCGTTTCATATGCTAGGCAACATACATTTTCAAAAGTGACCGTTACAATTTTTGAAAACTATTTATATACTTATAATATAGGGGTCTGGTAATAATACTTTATTCAAAGAACGGATGTATTAAGGACAGCCGTACTTGAAAAGGAGGGCCCGAGGTTATCCCTATAAAAGGGCCTTCTGACTAACTCATTTTACAAATAAAATCTATGAAGCGTTTTACAGGTGAAAATATATATAAATACTTTAACATATACAAAACTATCAAAAATGCGCTCCCGGCCCCTCCCCCTGCGCGGTCCCTGTGTTTGTGTTTTATTCCAATCATGATGTGTTTGCCACATTCGTGGTAGTTATGCTGTTCCGATAATTTCAATTGGTTAGCGGAGCACATTTCAAATTCCAGACGCTCTTTAGGAAATAATCACTGGCACGTGAATAAGGGAGAACATCTTCACTCTCATACAAATCTGCGCTTACTTTGTTTTCAGTTGGTGGGCGTTTCTCTAAACTCCCGAAAACGTTTCGGGCCCGAAAAGCTATTTTGCGTGCATTAGGTTCATTACCAGAAATTCGATTTCTAATATTTTTAATAATCTTTTAAGAAAGCACGCTATAAAATTTACAAATGCATCGGTCCAGCTTGTTCAAAATTCTCACACCAATCGATAGAAAACCGACTTGAAAAATACTTCTCTGATCCGAAGTGGTTTCCGGGGTTAACGAGGCTGTTACGAATAAGGACATTTCGTATCCAATACATCACGTAGTTAGCAACTAATTAGACCCAGTCCTTTCTCAGCGGTCGCCATTTTGAATGATCTGAAACGGCAATGGTGACGATAATAAACGGAGAAATCGTTCAAGATAACGACCCTAGAGCCCAAGAATTCAGAAATCGTGGGAGAAGACAAGAACGGCAACAAGAGCATTTACAGCAGCAATGGAACTACGGATCACACGAGCAAAATCCGCCAGTACAAGAAGGAGGATCCATATTTGACCAGCTCAATAACCGCTTACTAGCTGCCGGCTTTCCTCGCTGGAACCTAGGACAAAATATTGTCGAACCCATCGTATCTGTGGCTTTGATACTTGCACTGGTGCTGTTCGGATTTCAAGGTGTTCTTTTGGTTGGTGTCATCTGGTTCATAATGCAACAAAGTCGACAGAGGTGAAGAACACGCTTGCCTGAATCCACTATAACAAAGTAGCAATTCTCCTTAATGGTTGACGTGCATACATTTGTCTAAATACATTAAAATGAAATATCAAGATTTTAATCGAGGAAGGAACTTCAGAGTCATCAGTCCCTTTGTACTTGCAGGCCTATGTGGAAGAAGTAGTACTCGCATTTCATCCGATATATTCATGAATATAGTTACAAACTTGTGTAAATGAGATATAAAATTACCTTAGGTTTTTGGCATAGGATAAGAGTTAGGGTTAGACTTTAACTACTAGTTAGATTCAGATTGGCAAAGGGTAACAAAGACGCTATCCACATAAAAACAATGATAATACACCTTATTCCAGAATGGAGGCTAATTTATTATTCTTTTGTTTGCATGTTAATTAGCCCTCTGCCTCATTTTCACTTCAAATTCTTTTGTATTTGTACATGTTGACGAAGCGAAGACGGTTATTTAACTTGAAAACGAAAGAACATTGCCATAACTTCGTGACAATAACAGTATTAACAGAAATTTCAAGCTCACGATACAACTTTTTAAAGACATGTTTTGGCATGGCTCATGCCATCATCAGTTTAATGTGTTGTTTCCTTTTCCAGTGTTTATAAGTACGTTTACAATTTGAGTACGTTAGCAATTTGAAATTTAAAATACAGTAACAGTTACAATTATGCGCGTGCAAATGCATGAGTGTGAATCACGTAATCGAGTCACAAGCAAAAATCGTTGTTGTGTTGTAATTGCACATTTAGTTCTGGTTTTAAGCGGCTGATGTAGATCGCTTCTTTGAGCTTAAGACAATGTCTAGTTTTAGCTGAATCTATAATCTTGAAGCAGTCAACCGAGCATTTGCGTTTACAACGAAGTGAACCGTTCAGGTGTTTGAAAACATGAGAACTTTTGTCAGTTGAGAGATGCTCTTTTACCCTGGTTGTAAAGTGGCGTGACGTCTCGCCAATGTAACAGGAGTTACATCCCGCACAAGTAAATTGATACACAACCAGAGATTTTAACGCATCTGGAATAGGATCTTCAAAACTGAAAAAATTCTTGATTTTGAAAGAAGAAAAAACAATTCTGATGTCTATATCTTTGCAATAAACGTTTAACAAGCATTTTAGTTTTTTTGCAAGCGACGGTAGAGAAATCACCCACAAATGGCAGTTTGAAGTATCGAATACCTGTAGTGTTTTCCCCAGTGGTAGAAGAGTTGTTTTGAGTTGGTCTAGAAGACAATTTGTTTTTATACCCCTTAATAATCTTATCTATGAGATGGCTAGGAAAGGAGTTGCGTTGAAGTGTTATAGATAGTTGTTGAAGATCTTTTTCCCACCCAGTGGTGGTGTTGTTGATTTTAAAAATTCTGTCAACCAAAGTGTAAATCAGACCAACCTTATACCTAAAGGAAGTAAAACTAAGGAAATTAGTAAGAAGCCCAGTGTAAGTGCTCTTAACACTTCAACACAACTCCTTTCATAGCCATCTCATAGATAAGATTATTAAGGGGTATTATTGTCTTCTAGACCAACTCAAAACAACTCTTCTACCACTGGGGAAAACACGACAGGTATTCCATACTTCAAACTACCATTTGTGGGTGATTTCTCTACCGTCGCTCGCAAAAAACTAAAACGCTTGTTAAACGTTTATTGCAAAGATATAGACATCAGAATTGTTTTTTCTTCTTTCAAAATCAAGAATTTTTTCAGTTTTAAAGATCCTATTCCAGATGCGTTAAAATCTCTGGTTGTGTATCAATTTACTTGTGCGGGATGTAACTCCTGTAACATTGGCGAGACGTCACGCCACTTTACAACCAGGGTAAAAGAGCATCTCTCAACTGACAAAAATTCTCATGTTTTCAAACACCTGAACGGTTCACTTCGTTGTAAACGCAAATGCTCGGTTGACTGCTTCAAGATTATAGATTCAGCTAAAACTAGACATTGTCTTAAGCTCAAAGAAGCGATCTACATCAGCCGCTTAAAACCAGAACTAAATGCGCAATTACAACACAACAACGATTTTTGCTTCTTGTGACTCGATTACGTGATTCACACTCATGCATTTGCACGCGCATAATTGTAACTGTTACTGTATTTTAAATTTCAAATTGCTAACGTACTCAAATTGTAAACGTACTTATAAACACTGGAAAAGGAAACAACACATTAAACTGATGATGGCATGAGTCATGCCGAAACATGTCTTTAAAAAGTTGTATCGTGAGCTTGAAATTTCTGTTGAAAACGAAAGAATAATAAATTGGCTGCCATATTGGAATAAGTTGTATGATGCAGTGGTTCTAAGGGTTGTGAATGGTAAATTTAAGACTTTCTACATTGTATAAACCACCAGTTTTTCTGCAAGTCTGAGGCTGTGAGGCTTCCAAAAGAAACTGAGATGGCTTTGTAAAAAAAATTCAAGACTATGAAACTTGAAATCTAAGTAAAGTTTGTGAGATACATACTTGTGTTTTGAAAGCCCTTTCAGAGGTTTCAGTAAGTTCTGAAATAGCCTTCTGAGCTAACTATAGTAGGCGGCAACTTGGTGAACTTTTTAAATACAGTTGAACCTTGATTATCCAGATTTTTTGATTATCCGGACTTGCTTATCTGGTCCCAGTTTTTCATGAATATTAATTAGCCATATTTAAGATTTCCCCTTCAAATTAAGTGATGAACCTCTGGTTCAAACTGAAATTTTTTTGCTTAAAACACAAATCTGTACGTGTTTTGAGCTCACGTGCGTCATACTACTGCAGTGCGTTTAACTGACCTGATTTGCTCAGGTGTTCTTTGCTCCACTTGGTCAGTCAGTTTTAGTTTTGGCGCTTTAATATTCATATTTTCAATTATCCAGACTCTCAATTATCCGCACTGTTCAGCTCAGTCCCCAAGAGTCCGGATAATCAAGGTTCAACTGTAATTTGAGTGAAAATATGGACAAAGTAGGCGGCAGTAAGAGGTAAATTCTGACAAAGTAGGCGGCGATTTTTTCCGGCTTCTAATAAAACCCCTGACCATTACATTAAACACACGTCAGGTCAGGTTGATTGAGTTCTTATTTTTCGGGTGCTTAGTGACAAATCAGCCTCAAAATGTTCTTAAAATGTTCTTAAATTTTTATTTAGTAATACTGTCAAAAGCATGTTGCTAGAGGTATAATTAGCATATTTTAGGAAAATAAACTAGATATTTTTTGTAGAAAAATAGTACTCAATACCAAAACAAGACAGTTATGTAGTTATCTGACAGCAAACATAAACTTAATCAAATGAAGAATGATCCTCGCAGTTGTGAACGCAATTTATGCAATTGCGAAAAGAAGCCTGAAAAAAATTCAGGACTTCAACGGGGTCCGTGACCTCGCGATTACCAGAGCGATGCTCTAACCAACTGAACTATGAAGTCACTGACGTTGGGAGCAGGTCATTTGTGGGTTCGTATGTTCCCGTGAAAGAAATGAGTGTGAATGATGTGTGAAATGAATCATATATGAACTGCGGAAATGAAATCAAATGAATGATCCTCGCAGTTGTGAACGCAATTTATGTAATTGCGAAAAGAAGCCTGAAAAAAAATTCAGGACTTCAACGTTTTGTAATTATGACACTTTTTCCATATTATGAGAACGTGTTACAATTTTCAGGCTGATCTTGTTCTTATAAAAATGGGGCTTTATTGGCCAAATTTCAGCCTGGTGTTCTTAATCCATTAATTTTGTTCTTATATGCAGGTGTTTACTGTACTCTAAGCACTACATGTGGAAATCAGTAGAGTTAAAGAATGAGAGCCAAAGTTGGCTCACCTTGGTAATATAGCGCTAAGTCTTGAAGTGCCCCATTCCATATCCCCATCATTGGTCAGTGAAACAGATAGTTTCACGGTTTGGTGCAATGTGCAAGCTGACATAGACCACTCAGTTCCATTGTCTAGAAACCAATCACATGCGAGTACATAACTTGTGCATCTGGTCCAGAAAAGAAATCTTCAGGCCAAAGAATAAATTCGATGTTAAAATACTAAATTCAACATTTTCTGTGTAAATCTGTTGACATTTTCCGTAAAAATTATTTGGGCATCAGTCATTCTGCTAGCCTTAGTGTAGCCATATGGCTTGCACAAAATTACAGTCTGGGATTACTTAATTACATGTGGTTGATATGAAAGCTAAAATGTACTTGATGCATGGAATCAGAACATTCAAAATGAATTCTAATGAGCAATCTCACCTTTATCGTCACATTTTCATGACCGACCACAAAATTTTCAAAGGCAAATTTACAATGAGTCATCTGCATGCTTCCAATTGTTCTATAAACAATGGAATTGAATGGATTAACATAGTTTGTACTTGCGCTGAACCATGACACCCTCGTTTGAAATGATATGAGAAATGATTTAAAATACATTGTTTATTAGCACAGCTAATAATGGAGTCGTTACTGTGATATTACAAAATTTTTCACACATACAGTGTGATCCTCTCTGCTCTTACTGGCATTTTACTCAAGTTTATTGTCACAGGCTAACATGCTCCTTAATACCAACAGGCACTTGAATTCACACCAAATTTTCTTCTGGGTTAAAAATGTCTGTACTGAAACATACTGCAGTCATAAACAGCTTGTTTTTCACGAACTGAAATGATCTTGGCCATCATTGCATGTATTTGGCAAACATAAAAAGTTACTTAAACAAAGAGGTCAAAAATGTTAATGTTTTTTTCCTTAATTATGTTTGATGTCCTTACAATTTTTTTTTTTTTCATGAAAAAAAGTTTGTATAAATCACCTTAAGGAATAATACTATTTGTGACCCGATTTGCGAAAAGGGGGCTTAAGGTGACAAAAACGAAAACGCGTCTGTTAGCGTTTTAAACGAAAACGAGTTTAAACACCGTGTAAACGCTTTTGAATAACGTTTAAACGCCGTTTGAATAACGTTTAAACGCTGTTTTAAAAAAAATCAAACAAGAAGAAAACGCGTTTAATGTTGGAACACGACCTTCATGCAATGGCGTGTTCAAATTAAACGCGGCATAACTCAGAGTGCAAAACAATGTTTGCGGCACCTATGTTTTAATTATGTAAACCTAACGTCAATCGTTCTAATTATTTCATTTTGATACTGTTGCCACTACTTGAATCGTAATCGTACCTACACTATGTACGAAGTCAGTGAAACACGTAACTTTATTTCGTCCCATTACGAGATGTACTATGACATTCTATGAAAAAAATTAACCAGGTCCAAGGAGAGAAGAACTTTGTAATTTGCCGGCCGCTTGCCGCGGCTAAACATTGTTTACATTGAGAAAAGAAAGGAAATAAAACCTCGCCAGAAAGAGGTGGAGAAATGTAAAATATTGGAAGTTTTAGTTTGGTCAAGGATTCATTCGTAATACAAATAAAAAAGTACCACATGACTAATATTCATGCACCAACGCTCTAAGTTCCATCAGGTGGCTCAAACGAGTCGAATGGATCGATCTGTAAGAACTTGTCTGGCAAAATTCCTCACAATCTGTTCTCTACATAAGTTTTTTTACCTTGTTTATTGGAGGATATCTTCAGTGGTTTTCTTCAGTCAGCTTCGACTAGCTTGGATTGTATTTGTACGCAAAATTTTCTTGACTTGAAACATCCAACGGTCACTCGACCTGCCGATGACAGTGGCAGCCGCTTCGGGTCACGTCACGCAACACGCAGTAGAGTAATTTATTTCGAGCTGAGATCACTTTCCTGGTTCATATTTTCTTCCCTGCTTTCATCTCGTAAATCTCTCCACAAGCATTCTATGCGTTTGTGGGAAATACATTCTTTAACTTCTTTGTCAGTCTTACATAAATAAAAATTCCTCTACAACCAGTGATAATAAGAGAACGTTTGTGCATTACTGAAATGAACACCTACTGATGGTCACCATCACCATAAATGGAAAAGATAACATAAGAAAAAGAATATCTACTTCCACTTGTTTTCACTGATTTAATTTTCTTCGTTCAGTCCATATATATGGCTTCTGGTGTTTTCACACTTTTCTGTGAAAAGGCTCCCAGGTGGGGTATACAGCGAAAAGAAAAATCGGAGAGGCAGGCAAGCGGAGCGCGGTCAGAGCTCCTCCCCGAGTTCGAATTTTCTTTGCCGGGCCTTTACCCCACTTGGGAGCCTGTTCACAGACTATGTTCGTATTTGTGTTTTATCTCACTCTCCTGTTTGCAATTTTGATAATAGCCATTTTAAAAATGGAAAGGTTTCGTGAGAGCTTGTATCTTGTAGAAAGGAATGTGAATGAACAAGCTGTTGCAGAATGACAATTGTGATCACGGCAGCCGGATCACAATTGTCATTATTGGGACACACAATGTGCGTGCAATGGGCAGGAAACAACCTTCCTCTGGGTGATTCTGATAAGAGCCATTATAAAAATAGCACGATTGCGTGAGTGTGTATCCTTTTAGTAATGTGAATAAACAGGCACTTGTAAAATTGTTTCTCAGCAATGCCTTCAGTGTTACACTGAGTGTTGCGTGTCGGTAACATTGAAGTTGTCATGATAATTATAATGAAGTGTGATAAAATTGCCAACTTCGAAAGCTTGCTCTGAAATATCGTAGAGCCAATGTTGTGGCATCAAATATGATGGAATGAAATATGATCACTCTGGTTGCCTAGCACGTGACATAAATCTGCCACCGATAATAATTTTCACATTCTCCGAAGCCAGTTGAAAGCTGAACAGTAATTTGCATATTTGACGTTTATCTAACCTTTGCGAGTAAATTCTAAAGTATTTGGTAACAACAACAAAAGTCAGCCACGCAAATTCAGCGAAATTCAAAGCAAGTCTTTCTCGGGATGGAAATGGCAACTGGCTGTGGTAATGTTCGCAATTACTGTAATACTGTCTGTAACTATCAACGAACCGGCCGAAGTTGAAATCCAAAGCGAAGACTGTTAAATATCATTATATTATTTTTCAACAGAAAAATCGACGGGTCCAGAAGGGGGTTCCACGTTTTGTACCGACCCATCGCTTTTAACATTTTGGCGCGTCATAATAATTATTTCAAACAAATTAGCATAATTGTCCAGAAAAACCCGCATCTGGATGAAAGCGAGTGAGCAACTAAATAAGACTAAAAAAACTCACAGAAAAGAGCTAAAGTACGGACTTATTACTATTATTAAAGCAGTAAAAATTACTGATTCGCTAATTTCGAGCGGTCAGTTTGATCTCAGCTATCTTGTAGTAAATTTAATCTCTCCGATCGCTAACGAGAAATAATAACGTCTGCGTTTGTAACAGAATTTCTCTGTTTCCGCTTGGAAATGTTTCTCCTTGCTAGAATGAAAACTAACTGCTTTTAATCCTGTGCCGGTGCGTGATGGCGAAGAAACATAGGCTGTAGCTAATGAGTTTGGCATGCCATCTAACGGGCTTCACAAAAAACTGATCCGTAGTATCTACAGCGAGGAAATAAAGAATTTCGTCGTTTTGCAAGACTTGACTGTATGTATCATATTGCAGGAGAAGTTAAGAATTGGTGTTGCTTTCTTCTGAAGAAACGTAAAATTACTTATGGTCTGATGTTGATAGGGCTGATGCGCTGAAGCTCACGCGTTCACCAGTTAAGCATTGCGGTTTCATTTTCCACACACACTACACTCAGCAGGCAACTGTCACGTTGCAATGTGAGTTCGTCATAAATAATGGACAAAATCTTCTGGTGTAAAATAGCAACAGAATATATCTGCTGAAGAGACTTGCATTTGGGGATTGCTGAGATGAAAAAGCAAGTTTATCTTAGATGATTTTTAATTAAACGTGAACGTGAAAGGTCTCAAACAAGGAATCTATTTCTAGAATACAGCCAAATTCTGCGATGTGCAAAGTTGCTAGCTGTCTGCAAAATTTCGTTCGCAAGACTAAGCTGTTCTTAATAATTATAGCTTGGTTTAAGAGAATGAATACGAGAGATATTTAACTGCACGGCATTATTTGCACGACAAACGGAGTATCTTATCGGGAAGGAACTGCTGTTAGCAAGTGTGATGATCAACAAGGTCGGAATTAATTTATTTGCATAATAATCAATTTGCAATGAAAACCATTGATAATAAACTCCCGAATTAAACGCAACATGTTTTGAACTGGGTGTTTCATCGCGTTTAAAGCATGTTTAAACGCCATAAGAAAACGTTTCCACGCATTTAAACGCTCTCGTTTAAACGCGTTAAAACGCCGTTTTCGTGAGTCACCTTAAGCCCCCTTTTCGCAAATTGGGTCACATTTATAAATAATCAAATGGGTGTTTTCCAACATGAATAATTGAAGGGCTCAGAGCATAACCGACCTGTGTTGAATTTTAGGTCGTTTTTCAATTTTGCTCGGTTTTGTCCAAACTTTTGCATGTGAACTGCAAACAATTCAATTGAAAAACATTGTCCGGTATTTTTTTCACTGATTTTTGTTTCATTTCTGAGAAAAATAAAAAACAATCTAAAATCCAACATAGGTTGGTTTGCTCTGAGCCCTTCAATTATGGTGTAGCCAATTTTATCAACAAGTAATTGTGCCTGTTGATTATAAACAAGAGGCTACAGGTAGCCTATAGCTATACTTGGGCCAATCATATTTCAAGTCAATTGTAATTCAATTTTGAGAAAATGTTTCTGTTGAAGAGTTAGCATAACAGTGGATGCAGGAATCCCAGTGTTAACTTGGTAAGCAAGACTGAATGGACTTTAAACTGTATGAAGTCCAAGATAATCTTATACCAGTACCTATAAGAAATTATGGGTGGAGAGATTATATCATGAAAGGAACAGTCATAGTTCATGGGATAATAGAAAAAAGAATAGAATTATAATGAACACAGTGCTCATTGATAGGATGAAGTGGTCATTGGAAAGCCACAGAAAGGAAATTGACTCTGGAACAAAGGGAAGCATGGCATTGGTCAATTGTAAGCAAGAGTAAGAGTCTGGTGTTTATGCTAATGGTGTCTTTGCAGATGTCGATGCAGAGGGATCAAGACAGCAACATCCATGATAACTTGACAACAGATATGAAACGAAGAGGATCTTTATTGTGCTTTAATCTTGTAGACAATTTTATACATGTAATGTTGACAGAAAGTAATAAAAAATCTACTTGGTATGAAATACAGCCGAGTTGAGTTGTTGGTTTGACGATGGAAGTTTTTTGTGTTAATTAAATATACTGTATATCACATGTGCTTGAGTTATACTACTCAACCACCTACTATGCAAGCTAAATAGCAGCCAATAATGAAAATTATTTTTAAATTGTAACTTCTGTGCTGGTTTTCAAATGCTGATCTGGTTAAAAGACCAAGCATTCTAAATCCTTATTCTTTAAAATCCACCACAGAAGTGTTTACAGGCTTAGGAAGCTACTGCAAAGTACAAGGTATGCAACATCAGGGTTTCAGATAAGATTTTAAGGCAGGGTATCAACAAGAAATTCCATCGGGTCAAATTTCCAGTGCTCCCACCAAACCATTATAGATTTTCAATTAATTTGTCAGGTCATGTAGCTGACCTTGTAGGGTTTTGACCCAGAACCCCCTCTTATCTGTAACACTGGGCAACATCATCTGATGATATCTTTCCTTACAAAATAAATTAGGAGGAAGTGACAACGCTTCAGTGCATGTATGTATACTATTTTAGCTATATATTCTGCCACATACAAGGAAGTAGCATGCAGAGCTTTCATTAAGCTTTGAGCTTCACAACTAACAATCTTGTTGCCTAATTAGTAAGAGAACCTCAAAGTGTGATCGCCCACAACATCGAGGCAAAGGCCCCATATGCATCAAAGGTACTCAATGGTAACACGTGTTACAAGTTGAAGCATTTAATGTCAATAAATTTACCCAGTGAAATTTGTTCAAGTTTGTTAGAAGATGACTTCAATCCTTTCAGATGTTATTTGTTACGGGTCTTTACAGGATCTATTTTCCATATTTTTTCTAACACTACAGACCTGGAAATATTCATCCCTTTAAAGGCAAAATTGGAAATCTGGCCTCTGATAATCCCCTCCCCTGATTCCAACCACCTACCCAACCTAGCTTTTAATAGAATCCCTGTTATTAGCTCTGTCAAGTAAAGCTATTGTCTCCAAACTATCAATATCACCAAAAACGAAAATAGACCATTTTACAGTTGTTGGTGAAAGCAAGGCTGGGGGTGACCTTGTTTTGATACAAACCTACCTACCTATGTTTCACCTTGATCAGCATTCCCCAGTATTTCATACATCCTGTTCTTTGAAACTAATTTCTTTCATCTTAAATATGACTTTCCTTGCTGAGTCACTAAATCAATACACCCCATCTAAGTATACATAATTAAAGGAAATGACCATATTTGTTTTTGTAATAAATACAACTCTGCATAAAGCACAGAAACTGAGATGAGACTTTTCACAAAATAGCCTGTATCCTAAAATAAAATTTATTATTAGTTAATGTACATTTGTCTTGCTGTCCAAAGTGGCCTGCAGGTTACTCACAATCTTCCAATATTTTGACAATTTTTTCAATGGCGTGTCCACTTGTGCCACTCTACAAACAAACAGGAAGAATTTTAAGGAACATTCACTGGGGTCTTGCTTGTAGTTACATGAATGTGACTGGTTTCATCACTCTTGTCAAAAGTACTTGATGATAAATTATTATAAAGTAACATGACTGCAGTCATTAAGGACATAAGCTGGGAAATTTCAATGGATATTATTTTGGGATAGATTCCTCGCTGCTTTGACAGCTGGAATTCCCGGCTACAATTTGCATATCCCACCTATCTGAATAAAATAATAGTGACAGATAACAAGGATAACAGTTGGCAAAAATCATAAATTAAATATTCTTCATCGCTACATTAAGCTGACGTTAATAACTGAAGGGCTCTGAGCAAGAACATCCTTCTGGTTTTTGGTTGATTTTCATTGCGTTTATGTTTTTGTTTGTTTGTTTATTTGTTTTGTTTTGTTGATTTCTGCATCATTATTGTATAGTTTACCAGCCACTTTGTCACTGGTGTAAAGTTTTCTGGAAAATGTTTTCCTACCCTGTACTTCACTTACCGTGAGTTTTATAAAGCGAAGAAACTTCCTTAAAACGTTCACAAGAAGAGAGAAATCTCCATTAGGCAGCAGACTACGAATAAAGCTTTGGTTTGCCTGAGAAAAGGATAAATTTTAGTTAAGAACACCTGCCAGTGATAAAAAGAATAACCTGCTGATAGCAACTACGTGAAATAATAATTATTTAACAACAATAGCTCAAGCTATTAAGGACAATATTTATCATGGAAATGAATAGTAAACAATTATTGGACGAGGTTGAGCAAAATATCATGATTTGTCAGTGGCGAGCAGTTCAATTATTTGCCGAAGCCAAAGGCTGAGGCAAATAATTGATCTGCGAGACACTAGCAAATGACGATATTTTGTGAAAACCAAGTTCAATAATAGTTTTATCATTCAATCACCGAGCTTGTTTTTCATAATTATTTTCAGCAAGCGTGAAACGTTATGCCATTTTTCACTGAATTTGAAGAGCTTGGACATGTGGACACAACTAAGCTCAACTACGCATGAGCAGAATATTATTTGCAGCAAAATCACAGTTGGACAGTACTGCGCACAAGCAGACCATTATTTGTAGACAGTTATTTGTAGGTCACATGGTAGGTTCTGGGCCAATGAAAAGGAAGGGAAAAAAGCATCGAATGATAATTACCATTATTTCCTTGAATAATGCCCCTCCCTTACTTAATTACCCCCTTTATAATTTGGTTGTTTAAAATAATCACCTTCCTCAATTACCTCCACTCCCTTTGGATATACCCATAGTGATAAATTAACCCTGGAGGGTGTTGCTACAGCAAGACTGATTGATGTCTCGAGCTCTGACACTCAGGATATTGTCATTGAAAATTAGATAAAGGAACCAAATTGAGGACACTCAGAAAGCCCAAGTTCAGGTTACTGAATGCCATGTTTTTATGATATAACCACCGACCGGTTAGCTCAGTTGGTAGAGCACCGGACTATCATGTGGGAGGTCGTGGATTCAAACCCCGGCCTGACCAACACTCAGGGTCTTTAAATAATTGAGGAGAAAGGGCTGTCTTTGTAATGACATCTGCAAATGGTTAGGCTTTCAAGTCTTCTCGGATAAGGATGATAAACCATTGAGATCTCAGTGCAGTCTTTAATGATTGTCAGTTAATTTGGTATCCAATTTGAAGGGAAAAAGAAGAGTGCCTCCTACCGACATACAGTTAATCCAGAAATTGTGACGTAAAACAGCTCAAGCCATTTGGTTTTGGTTTGGTTTGGTTTGGTTTTTTCAGCTTTTACTCGGTACAGGCCTACCCAGTAGGGGTAAGGCATGAACGGAACTCCTAGGTCCCATGCAAGGTGCCCTTCCTACCCATTCCCACAACCCATGAAGGTTGACCACACCACAGGGGTCTACGTCCCCTTCTCTTTTCGAACAGTGGTGTGGGTTCTTTAATGTCCCACAAGAACAGATCAGAGAGAGCTGTGAGACGGGGCCTATGGTTTTTCGACCTTATCCCAGAATACTAGAAAGTCTAACCGTTTGCAGAATGATGTAATTACAAAGGCAGCACTTTCTCCTCTGAGAGTTGGTCCGGCCAGGGTTTGAACCCACGACCTCCCGCACAGTAGTCTGGTGCGGTCAAATAGTTGAGGCAGCAATTCTGAATTCACGGCACAGGCTTCAACTACCAATCTTCAGATCATCTAAATCTTTATCATATTTAATAGAAAAAGGTATCCTTCAATCCTGAAGTACAGTAGTTTTAATTCTAACCTCATTTTCCTGTAATATGCAACCAAGGAGAAGAGAAAGGTAAGCAGCTACAACACTGTCTTCCATATGTTTTCCTGCTTTTTGTAAAGCTGTAAGAGAATGACCCACAAAAAATTGACTTTGAGTACAGATTAAAACATTTTGACAGGTTGGAGACTGGGGAGACAGTGATGGCGTACGGTCGTGTTCCAGTTGCTCTGTGATCCCACATCCAGGTGAAGGCCATGTTCTCTCAAATAGCGTACAAGATCTGAAGCAGGGTGATTTTTTACCAAACACAATTCTCGCCATTGCATCCTTTTTTGAATCTGACATTTCCCGTTAATGGCAAAGCGCTCTGAGCGCTCGACGAGTTCATCTTCGACAGAGTCTCCACCTTCCCGCAGATTTAAGAACGACGAAATGGTAAACGAGAAATATTCGGAACCTTCAGTATCCCTTTCGCACTTATTAGATAAACTAAATTACTTGGACAAGAGATTGGAAGACTTATTTGGAAATCTAAGTACGGAGTTGTCAACTTTACGATACGAGCTAAAAGAAGAAATCGTAGGTGTCAAAAACAACATGGCAGAAATGGAAAAATCAGTTGAAACAGCATGGGCCGTAATCGGCGAGATCCAAACGCAACTGAAAGATGTCAGCGATTCTAAAGAAAAATCCGACAGGGATCTGGAGAGCCAACAAGTAGAAATAAACCGACTAAAAAGAAACAAGCTACAAATGGATAACCAGCGAGCTGAAATCGATCAGTAAAAAATGAAGCTAGCGGAGGAACAAGAGAAAGTTATTGCCCTTGAAACCTACTCCAGAAGAGAAAATCTTTGATTCATGAATATACCAGAACAAACAGGTGAAAACTGCATCGATACAGTCTATGACATTATCGAAAATGAATTGAAAATCAGCACGGACGACATCCAATTTCAAGCGTTGCACAGAGTTGGGAAGGTTCGCCCCGCGATTAACGAACAAGCTAAGGCCTCTCCACGTCCCATTATCACTCGATTTCTTCTTAGGGAAGACAGAGATTATGTATTGAAAGCAAAAAACAAGCTGAAGAAATCTGAAAAATACAAGGACACGTACATCACACAAGATTATGCAAGAGCGGTTCAGATGGAAAGAAAGACTCTAATAAAGGCGATGTTTAAAGCAAAGGAAAAAGGTTTGGACGCTAGAGTAGTTAATAGAAATCTCATTGTGGATAATCAAGTCTTTCATGTGGGAAACATCCCCGATGATCTCAAAGCCTCTTACTAAATTATCATCGCCGCTTTCCTCAACTAGTGTTCCTGCTACATATTAACTGAATCATGATCATGCCCCTTCACATGTTACTAACTTGATGGATATGTATCCCCCAACCCAGACGGAATTTTACCCTTTCCGTTTTATGTTTAGCCCTGTTTTAGCTGTGTATATATATGTCCTTGTTTTCTTTTTCTTATACAATGCTGGTTTGTTTTTATTCTTGTTTTACCTTGCAAAGTATCGATTGTTTTGCATATCGTTGCCGTTTCAACACCCATTTGTTTATGATAAGTTGCAATTAACACCTTTATCGCGGAAGAGATAGTGATCTGTTCTCTAAACGTGAGGGGTCTGTCAAACACCTTGAAAAGGTGTGAGACCTTTCGCTGGCTTAAGTTAAAAAAATATGCAATATATTTTCTGCAGGAAGTCCACTGCATGAAAGAGAAAGAAGTCTACTGGTTATCAGAATGGGGGTTTAAAGCTATTTTCAGCAGCTACTCCAGTGCAAGTGCTGGAGTCTGTATGCTTTTCAATAACAACTTTGAGTTTCAATTGTTAAAACAATTTGCTGATCCAGAGGGACGGTTTATTATAGTTGACATCAAAATGGAGAACAAAACCCTGACATTAGTGAATATCTATGCACCAAATGATGATAATCCGACCTTTTTTAGGAAGGTTCTCTCCCAGCTTCTCTCCTTTGAATGTGAAGATATAGTCTTTGGAGGGGATTTCAATTTGGTGTTGGATGTACAAAAAGACAAAAAAGGAGGTAACCCAGTGACTCATACTAACTCGCTGAAAGTAGTCCACTATATAATGGATCTGTTCGATCTCACAGACAGTTGGCGCATCCTTAATCCCGACGCTAAAAGGTTTTCTTGGAGAAGAAGTAATCCCGAAGTGCACTGTCGCTTGGACTTCTTTTTAACTAGCACGAGTCTTCACACAAAAACTACATGTACTAAAGCGGACATTTTACCTGGATATAAAACAGACCACTCTCTTGTAACTCTACATCTTGTACACAATCAAAACCCTAGGGGACCGGGTTTTTGGAAGTTAAATACTTCTCTCCTGTCAGACGAGGAATATGTCAAATTAATGAAGAGCACTTGGCTACTTCAGCAATTATTGCTGAAGTAGCCAACGATTATGAACATAACAATGATGTTGACGCTGTTCTCCTGTGGGACACCATGAAAATGCAAATACGATCAAATTCGATAATTTACGCGAGGAAAAAGAAAGCTAAAATGAAAGTGGAGGAAGAAAGCCTTGAATCTGATATACTGTCTCTTCAAAAGAGACTGGAAGAAAACAATCTTACCGAAAGTCGTAGAAAAGAAATCTCAAATCAATTAAACCTCAAAATCCTCCAAAGAGAAGAGATCTTAAAACATAAAACTCGTGGGGTAATATTAAGATCCAAATCCTGCTGGTATAATGAAGGAGAGAAGAACACGAAATACTTTTTATCTCTGGAGAAACGTCACTTTAACCAAAAGACTATTAAACATCTACAGTTAGCCGATGACAGAATCATTAATAACGATAGTGAGATTCTTGAAGAAGCGAAATCTTTTTACCAAAACCTATACACCTCGAGTAACCCTCCATATTCTAAAGTCAGCGAGGAACTTTTCTTTCCGGAAGGAAACACTTTAACTTTAGACAAGATCGAGCAAAGAGAATGTGAAGGTCTGTTAATGGAGACTGAATGCTTGGAAAGCTTGAAAAATATGGAAATAGGTAAAAGCCCTGGGAGTGACGGCCTACCAGCCGAATTTTACAAGGTTCTCTGGAACGATATCCATCCTCACTTAATAAATGCTTTAAATAGCGCATATACAAAGGGCTTGTTATCAATTACTCAAAGGAGGGGCTTGATCTCCCTCATTCCCAAAAAGAACAAAGCTACAAATGTCTTAAAGAATTGGAGGCCAATTACTCTTCTCAATTGTGATTATAAAATAGCCGCTAAAGCTATTGCTAGCCGGATACGAAAAGTCTTGCCAAAAATAATCAATAATGATCAGACTGGTTTTATGAAAAACAGATTCATTGGAGAAAATATTAGGCTGATAGATAGCATCATAAATTACACAAACGAAAAACAAATTTCAGGTCTATTATTATTTGTGGACTTTGAGAAGGCTTTTGACAGCCTAGAATGGTCCTTCATCAAAAAAACTTTAGACTATTACAACTTTGGATCGTCCCTAGTGGCTTGGGTAAATCTTTTCTATACCGATATTAGCAGCTGCATACAGAACAACGGCTTGGCATCAGACTTTTTCACCTTGAGTTGTGGAGTAAGACAAGGTAGTCCACTTTCTCCTTATTTATTCATTTTATGTGCAGAAATACTAGGTAGTGCAATAAGAAAGGATGAAAAAGTCCGTGGTATACAGGTCCTTGGAACGGAATGCAAAATATCACAATATGCAGACGATACAACAATGATTTTGGATGGCAGTGAAACATCCTTTTCTAGAACTCTGTATATGCTCGATACATTTGCGCTCCCTTCTGGCCTAAAAGTCAACTATGAGAAGACCGAAGCCCTCTGGATCGGCTCATGTCGAAATTCGAACGTTAAGCTACCCGCAAATAAACCAATAACATGGGCTGAGGGAAAGGTCTACGCCTTAGGAGTATGCTTCTCGACAGCAGAAAAAAATGCTGTCTTGGCTAATGTCTGACAAAATTGAAAAATTGAAGAAGATTCTAAACAGGTGGTCTATCAGGAGACTCACTCTTTTGGGTAAGATTGCAGTTATAAAAAGTTTGGCGGTGTCTCAGGCTGTTTATGTCCTGTCTTCTCTCCCAACACCTCCAGGTGTCCTAAAAGAGATAAACTCTGCGCTGTATGAATTCCTCTGGGATGGCAAGGGCGACAAAATAAAAAGGACTGAAATCGTTAATGACTATGATAAGGGAGGTCTTAGAATGATTGACGTTCATAGCTTTAACGAATCGTTAAAATTAAAATGGATTCAAGGTTATTTAGATGATAATAACCAAGGTAAATGGAAGCTCTTTTTTGATTACCACCTAGGAAATATGGAGGGAAGCTATTGTTTCTTAGTAATTTAAAATGGCAGGATGCCTCAAGGCTTAATATAACTGATCCATTCCTAAAAGAGATTGTTCATTTCTGGTCCAATTTAAACTATAGAGATAAGAATTTGGAATTTGTCTCCTCCCGAATCTTGCATAACTCGATGATTAGAATTGGAAATCAACCCTTTTTTTATAAATTGTGGTTAGATGCAGGTGTGGAAACAGTTGAAGATCTGTTGGACAATGAACAAAATTTTCTGAGCTATGCTGCTTTTGCAGTGAAATTTAAAATCAACATTAACTACCTCGAATACTACAAAGTTGTGTCCGCCTTGAAATACTTCAAGAAGTTTTGTTCACCGGATATTAATAGGCCATGTCCAAAAGGTGTCATTGAGGTTGTCCAGTCTTCACCGAAGGTTGTTAAAGAACTTTATTGGCTTCTCATTCAAAAGAGAGCTTCCATCCCAAAAAGAAGCGAGGAGAAATGGTTATCTCAAGGGGAAGTACTCGGAATATCCACTGTCAGTTGGAAAAATACATATCGGTTGCCCTTTTTATGTATGAGAGAATCAAAGCTTAGAGTCTTTCAATTCAAGCTCCTACACAGAAGGATTGCTACTAACGATTTTCTCGTTAAAATAGGATTAAAACAAATCGACAGTTGTTCTTCTGGAATTGTAAATATACAATGGCCTTTTGGGAGGAAATTTTCCAATGGATATCACAAAATTTTAGCGGATTAAAGGACTTTCAACTCTCCTTGCCTCTTTGTCTGGGCATTATTGACAAAATATCTGATCTGCTAGTTCATCACGTACTCCTTATTGCGAGATATTATATTTACTCCTGCAAGTTAGCAAATACCCTTCCTAGGCTGGAGGTTTTCATACAGCAAGTTATAAATTCTATGAATGTTGAAAGACAAATAGCTTCTGTGAACAACACTAGGAAAGCATTTCAACAAAAGTGGTCTCGTTTTAATAGAAGGGCCCCTCTACCTTAAGTCTTCAGGTAAGAGTTTATAATTGCGGCAGTTGCAACATAAGTCGATAGTTTGTAAGGTGTATCCAAGTTATATTTACATCAATATCCATCCTCGGTGAGCGCGTGCATGGGTGATTATTGTTTGAAGAGTAGTGGTTAATTTTCGTTTCTTTTTCTTTAAAGTGACTTTATCCCTTATTATTTTCTTGTAGTGTAGTAATATGTTATTGTTGTAAATCTATGTTCTATGTTTCCAATAAAATGTGAAAAAAAAAAAAAAAAAACACTTGACAATACTCCAGGTTGAAATAATCATAATTGAAGGGCTGGGAATAACCCAATGCTAAGTGACTTTTTGCATGAACATGTTTTTGACTCGTGTTTTCTTGAAAACTACCAGTAAGTGCGAAACAGCAAAAAAAAAAAAATACAGGGCAATGCTTACCACACAAAAGCAAGCCTGTATGCAAGACTTAGCATAGTGTTATTCCGAAGCTTTCAATTACAAATCTAGGAAAACTTGTGACAAACATCAGCCTCAAAAATAACCTCAAATTCCTCTGAAATAATCAACTATAAGAGATTTTTCAAAGGTATACATAAAATTAATTATTAGCTACACATACAGTACTGCTGACAAGTAAGTTACCACCCTCTAGCAAGACGAGAGTCACGTCTCACAACAGACGACTCTCGTCTTGAGAGACATGACTCTCATCTAGGAGGCCTAAAAACTCTACATGCACATAGTTAAAGGAATGCATCAAATAATTTGGATAAACCAAAAACCAAAACCTTTAAATTAACATTTTTGCAGTTACTGATGTAGTACTGAAGTCTTATCTGTCTGAGCACAGATGCTCTACTAATAATTATTGGGGAGACTAAATCAAATCAAATGTTGGTTTTTGGGGAGAGGGGTCAAAACCAGAGTACCTGGAGAAAAACCTCTTGGAGCAAAGTAGAGAACCAACAAACTCAGCCATAAAATAATACTGGCTTCTTTTCCCTCCAAGAAATAAATCATAATCTAATTTCATGTTACATGGGTCATTCATACATGTAATAGAAAGAGTAGTTACTCACAATTTGAAAACACTTATGACAAGAATTCCCAAGACAGTGGCCCTTTAATTAAAATAACCAGAAACCAATCCATGATCAGCAGTCAAACTCTAACACTGACATTCAACTCACCTTTGCCCAGTTGTATCTCCAGTGGCACCTCTTCTTCGTGAATATCTGTGATCTTCTTGTGTCCTTCATCAAGAGAAACATCAATGTCTTCTCCACAAATCCACCCACCATCCTTGGTTTGCCTCAGTGATTCTTGGCTACTTTCCTCTGATGTATCAAAAACACATAATTATTATTATTATCTATCATGAATTGTATTAATGTTTAAACCAGTTTAACCCTTTAACCCCCGAGGGAAATACCAGGTTTTTCTAATTCTTTAAATAATATCTTTTATTATGAACCAGGAGACCACATGTGATGTACCATTTGAAAGGTATTTTCTGGGGTATGCTATAAATTACACCAAAAGAAATGGAGGAGTTCACAGATTGGATTTGGCAAGTACCCAAAATAAAAACATGTACCATATATGAGCCATTCAAAGTTAATAAAATCATGACTTTTTATTTAGAGAAACTTGTTACATGTTATTGTTTGAATAACAAATTGAAAAATCAGCTTTTGAATAATCTACATTACCAACAGTCAGTTCCCAGTTCAAATCTTCCCTCACTTATGAGGTCGCTACTTTCGGAGGGTCATTATTTTCGGGTGTCACTACTTTTGGGATTTGCTAACACCTGTGAAATTTTATTGCTACTTTCAGAGGGTCACTAATTTCGGGAGGTCGGTACTTTCAGAACTTTACAGTATGGCTTAATTTGTAGCTCTTGGTGGATTAGTTGTTGTCAGATATTAACTTGGTCAAAAAAGTGCAAAGACAAAAAGTTCCAAAAGTTGCAGAGGTGGTAAATCAAGCCTTGTGTAGGAGGGGACCATGATATTATGCCTTCAATGTGCAGATCTTTCCAAGATCTTTTAGTTGTGCAAATGTTAGGCAAATTGACTGAATAATGAGCATGTAATTTCATCTTGTGCCATATGACACTACTCAGGGCTTAAATGCATCTTACAGTGTTTTCTTAGACTACAAGCAGTCCCTCTTTTGCAGCTTAGTTTGTCAAGCATGAAGCCAAAACAAAACTAAGGCAAGCAAAAATGGCTGCACAAAATCTGGACATGAGATTTCATGCAGCCATTTCTGTTTTAGCCTCATGCTTGACAGACTAAGTGGCGAAAGAGGGACTGTTCGTAGTCCAGTGTTTTCTCTTTTATCCCTACATGTTGGGTGGATCTTATTGGAAACTGAGGGTGGGGAAAGGGGGCATTGCATAGAAACGGAGAAGTTATTATACTTTGCAAAATTAGATCAGTTTTGTAGATACACTATGTTACGAAAACTTGTGGCGTGACTTGCGTGACTTCGAAGATTCACGAACGTCTCGAATCTTCTAGCATATTTAATTAGTGCTGTATCATCTTGATTTAGTAATTCTATTTTAAGCCTTTTGCGTATGTTGCTGTAAATAATTTATATTGTAATGTTACTTTATTTGGTACAGCCGGAGAGTTCTAGAACCTTTTGCTGTAAAGTATATAAGCGAATCGGCGTAATAATTAGAGGTTTTTTTCGTTATTTCTGAGGAGTGTTGAGAGAATAATCTCGTAACTCAGTAGTGTTTACTGAAGTGTGACGAAGGTCGCGTATAAAGCTTGGAAGCTTTGTAAGCATCGACAGAAGGTCGTGTTTGGTGAAGTGTAACAGAGAGGTTACAGTTTACGTGGATATCTAGCAGAGGCTGCGTTTATACAAGAGTGACGGAGGTCAAGTGTACTGCAAGCCTAGCGTGTGCTTGTTTTGAAGTCCTGTGTGGAGTTACTGCATTCGTATGAATTAAATTCCCTTGTTGTGTTCTGTCATCCCTGCGTGCTGATTAGTCTACAAACTATACCTACCACTTTAAAACATTCGAACTCGTAACACTGGGGGCCTGTCGCCGGAGAGTGGAATTCAAGGAACTGTTTGTAGTCTACCGTTAACCAGGAAAGGATCGCAACTCGGAAGGAAGTAGCTGTGCTGTGAAAACAAGTTGTAGCGAGTGGAAGAGTCGTGTAATTTTAACGTTGTGAAATGGAGAAATTTATTCAACTTGGAGAAAAGTTTGGACTGGAAGGAGAGAAGCTACTTGAATTTGTGCGTGAACAACAAGAGTTGGAACGAG
>JAEMWC010000095.1:875000-912500 GCA_016490735.1 Pachyseris speciosa
GCGTGTGCTTGTTTTGAAGTCCTGTGTGGAGTTACTGCATTCATGTGAATTAAATTCCCTTGTTGTGTTCTGTCATCCCTGCGTGCTGATTAGTCTACAAACTATACCTACCACTTTAAAACATTCGAACTCGTAACACACTAGATGAAATTTATTATAATTTATAATTTTATAATTTATTATGTTTTGACGTTCACATAGTTATTACTTATTCCTTATTAATTATTTAGTCCAAGTTACCGTATGCAACACTTTCTGTTGATATACGGTACCATGGAATATCCCACTTGTCACTCATATTTTCTTGGCAAACACACTCATCTAAATGCTGTGTGTATACCAAGAAAATACCAGTGACTCATGGAATACTCCACATGTAGTATACGACTCAAAAGCATTGCATAACTACATGTAGTACATGAGCCTGGTCTTTCTTCAGCACCTGTCTGCATACCTATCTGAAAGCCCTCAGAGATAACAGCCAAAGAACGGACAGTTATCAGAACTGTGATGAATCCTGATGATAAATTCCAAAGAGAGATATAAAAATCAACGTTCTCCTCACATCTGTCTTCATTTACCTTCAGTAGACAGGCCTGAGGTCATCTCATCTGTATTTCTTGCAGCTTCTTCCCTAATTAGGAACAACTGCACCAGAGCTTCAATGGAGCTCACTTGTTCCCTGTGACTGCTATCACCCTCTGGACTCTCAAAGCAAGGCAGAGTGCGTAACTGCACCAGAGAGGCGACGTTCTGCTTGCTGTCTTCTACAAGATTAATTAAGAGTTCCAAGCTCTAATGTAAAAAAAGGAAAACAAAGAATTCACCATTAAAACAAGAGCATTGAACTCTATATCAAGTACAGTGATGTTCAACTTAATAAGTTAACTGCCCACAGGTTGTCAGTTGTCCACGGAAGGAGAGGGGTAGGGAAGATGAATTGCTGATGTTTTGAATTTATTGGCGCATTATGCAAGACAGACCACTCAACCTGTACAACTGTGACTATGTTCCTGGCATTAACATTCAAATTAAACCCATTTCATAAATACATTTCTACCATGCAAACTTACCAGTACATGCAGATCAAACTTTTTGCTTTCTGTAACAAACTGTGGCAGCTAAGTATAAAAGAATATTGACATAAATTTTCAATTGCAATAATAAACGACTAAAAGTTATCTTGTATTATTTTTGTTATTACTACATGTAGTAAATGCAAGTCTGGTTGTAACATTTACAAACAGCCAGTGTCAGGGCCAGGAGAGTGTATATTCCAAGTGGTGACATAAAAAAAGGCCACAAATTTTCAGTTATCTACCTCATGAAAAAAAATTATAAAAACATCTGAACAAAAAACGGTACATTAATTTGTTGCATATCAACAGGACTGGCCTGGAGAAGAGTATTAATTAAAATAGACAAGCTGATTAAGGGATGCTGTTGTGCTAATTATTATTACTATAATAATTAATTATTTATTAGAATATCTATTATTAATAATAATTACTATTATTTTACTAACCCGCAAAACAGTTGATAAAAGTGAAGAAAGAAATCCATCCTGCTGACCAATACAAGAACTGCCTGCCTCTGTAAGAATGAGTGTACATACATGTAAAAATACAACAGAAAATACATGAAATCATAACTGGTTTGAACCCAGTAGTCATATCATAACTACTGTAAGTGACGTACAATAAAATCGTCCACTCAGGTGATTGTAATCCTGAGAAGGACTGTTTGTGGTGACATTGACTGATGTTTTGACAACCTGAGCGGAAGTCATCATCAGAGTCTAGTAATTTGTGTATCGTCAGTAGATGGTATAAGTACTCTGGTCATTGATCTGATTGGTCAACTAAGTCGTGATGTTATTGGTCGTCTGTTAGTTAAGCCGTGATGTTATTGGCCGTGAAGACTGTAAACCATGATTGGTACGTTTTGATCCATCTTTTGTTAGTCAGATGTCCGTAGGTGTATTGTTACTAAAATTAGTCAGTTTCTCTATTGTTTGTCTGTTGTAGATATCCTCAATAAGTCGGTTGTAAGGTATGGGAAGTTGTTGGCAACAGTTCAGTGGTGTCTGTTTTATAGTAAACCAACTTTGAAAGCTTTAACTTGTATAAGGGCAAGAGAGCTGCATCAGCATACAGTTTGCATTTTAAGACTGCAACAATGATCTCTCCTCTCAAAAGACAAACTAGAAATTAAAAACAAAATTATCACCTTTTTCCAGTCAGGCAGTATGTCTTACCCTTTGTTGACAAAATTCAATAAATGTGATTATGTAATAGTGCTCAATATAAAAAAATCTTAGCACCTGCATGTTACCTACCAAAGTTGTGAGTGAGGTTCAAGAAAACCTTCAGAATACTAAAGAAACAATCTTCAAACGCTTTGTCCGGTTTGACCTTGGTTTTCTTTCGTGAAATGCCGTGGTTAAGAGTATTAAGACACAATTGCAACAATCTGCAACAATGGAATAAATAATAAAAATAAAGTAAATACTGTATTTTATTTAAAAATTATCGCTGTGCAAATTGCAATATCATTAAAAGGCTTGGTTAAAATTAATCCTGGCTGTCAAAAATGACATGCATATATGGTAGATATTGGAGAACGTTTTTTGTAATAATTATCTTTTCCCAACCAGGGTTTTTCAGTGATCAAATATTTCAAATACAACATAACAGATTAAGAATCCCAACTGGCACGAGGAAGACCAGTTGGCTATTTACAAGCATGTCCAAGGAGTTGAAGTCCAGACCACCATGAAACAACTCCACTGTAGTTTTCCAAGAATCCTAGTTCAGTTATGTACAATAGAACATTTTACAGTTGTCGGTGAAAGTGAGGCTGAGGGTGACCTTGTTTTCATAAAAACCCACCTACTTTTCTTATGTAAATCATGTTTTTCTTATGCTTACTAGTTTTTAATTGGCATAATTTCCATAAGAAAAGCAGGTAGGTTTGTATCAAAATAAGGTCACCCCTTGCCTCGCATTCAATCAAAGGCCAGGGTACTGAGCAAAGAACTGTAAAATGGTCTATTACATATCAATGTACCTAGTGTACCTTCAATAAATTTATGTGAATATAAACAGAGCAGCATATAGATGCAATTGTTATCACACAAATTTGCACACTCACACCCTGTCACTGTTTTTTTCTGTTTAAAATCATTCTATTATTAATTTTAACCAACACTGGAACGAGGGACAGAACAATGAGCAACTGCTGACACAGCAAGAACTGCTCTGAATGATAATTTTATACTGTTTATCCATTTGAAATTATAATTAAAGTTGAAATTTTACTTTCCTTTCCAAACAACTGTCAACTTCATGTGATTCCAAGAGGCATCTTGGCCATCTCGATCAATTACTGAGTACAAACTACATGCTTGTTTATATTTCGACTTTCCAGGGAAAAAGTTCTTCAAACTATTTGTAATTAAACAGCAATTTCCCAAATTCCTGAGACCTTCCCAAAGTAAAATTAACGTATGCAATCAACAAGAAAATTAAAGAAAATAATATTAATTAATATCATATTTCTAATTTACGTTGTACCTTACCTAACAAGAGTAGTCACAAAAAATCCCTTGTCATAACTAATCATGTACTCTTGATTAGCAGAATTCTGGATTGTAACCTAAATGTGCACAAGATGAAATAATACAAATAGATGCTGACTATTAATTTTTGCCTCAAGTGGTCAACTAAGTAGTTAATGCAAACCCTTTCTGCTCCCAGTGCTTGTGATTTAAAATGTACAAATGAACCCAGCCAGCTTTGATCTTTGATCAAATTATCAGATCAAGTACCTTATTTGTTTCAAAAAACTCGCAACATTTAATACTTGCTAAAAATAGACTGTGCAAGAATTAAAATTTAATACCATATGATGTTAACAAAAACAAATGAATGATACAAATTTCGATTGTTTCTGTTACCTGGTAACAAGAATTATTAATGAAAATGTCTTCTAAATTAACTGGACTTTACTATGAGGTTTTTTTGCAAGATCAAAGAAATGATGAAATTGCAAAATAAACTACACTGGCCAAATTTGCTACAAATGTAAAGCTCAAAGTAACAAGTTGCTCAAAACATGATCACAACCATGATTCATAATAACTTGAAAATTCAGAACTCACATTTTCCAGAAGACTCATGCACCTTGTCATTTTCTTCAGCTTTGCGATCGACACCCCTTCACATAATCTGCCATCAGTGTTCCTTGTTATAAGCTGGTCAATGGTTTGAATACCTAAACAACCACACAGGCAGAAACACAATCATGTCATTGATAAGTAACCCCCACCCCCCAAGACCAAACTTTTAGCCAGGATTTGGTGATAGGCCATCGAAACGTTTGAGTGATGATTGATCATGCCGAGGGTACAATCCTCCTAGAAGAGGGGGAGAGGATCTGGGCAAATGCTCCTCAACAGTCTACTGACCAACAATAATTTTACATGACTCTGAGAATGCTACAACCAGTTGCAAAATTGTTAACACTCCAAATAAAAAAAAACTTTTCTTTCTTTAAATCGCTGCTGGTAAGGATTCTGTGAGATAAAACACACACCCTCTTCCTTTCCCTCTTAAAGTCGTTCTTCTGAGCTTTGAGGATGGTATTGCACTGCTAGCAACTTTGATAAGAGGAGGAAGGGAATTCATGGAAAGTGCAAGATCATGGAGACATTAGTAAAGCCTAAAATAAGGTACAGTGTCTGTCAAGTATTTTAATTTCTAACTAGTTGCAGCAAACAGCCAAAAAACAACAGTATAGTGTGTCAAGGTAAGTTGATAGTCATAGTCACACTTCAATCCCTGTGATACAAGAGTCACAAGCTTGGATTGCCTGTGCATGGTCTGAATACACACTCTGTCAGATCCCCGAAGAAACAAGACACTATTCTAACAATACTCTATGAGCATTTACTCTGGATACCTTGTGATGCAGAAGTTGGACGCAAGCTTTCTGATTCTCTAAACAATCCGTTTGAAAATCGAAAATGGTTTGCTTTTGGGTTTGCTCTGAACAAGGCCTTTTTGTTTAGGTATGTACAAAGAGCATAAAACTGTATTGAGAGTTGCCACATGCATTCTATTGTGCATTGACCAATGAACACCATCACATGCTTTCTATTGTGCACTAACCAATGAAAACACCGCCATAGGCTTTCTCTTGTCTATGTACAGGAAAAAAAGACCAAAATCTAACAGGATTTATAATTTGGTATACCTTTAGGTATCCCAAGTAAAAAACTTGTTCCTCGTTCTTTGTTGAGTTAAACACATTAAGCACATTTAAGAACACAAGACAAGAGTGTGGGAAAGCCCTTCAATCAAGCTGTTTAATTTTAATCTCACATTTTCCTGTGTGCTTATATAAGATGTTCCTCAGTGCATGTCTCATTTCTTCAATCAAGTATACCCTGAGTATTTGTTTGGTTTATACTCATTGCTTACCTATAGAATTAATGCATAATATATACAGTAATTAAAGCCTATAATACATAGGAGCACATCATCAACTCCAGTCACCTATATCCATGATATGATCAAGCCCCCGCAGAATTCTGATCTCCTCCTTGAACCATTCCCCAGTTCTCTGTGACGTCAATGATAACATGGACTCACACACTAGAGCTGCAGGCTGTAATCAAGTACAACATCACCAGGTTAACAACGTACAGTTTACTAATGAGTTGGTGGTGCACAAGCCATGCACAAGACCAACATTGGAAAACAATCTGTATCTTCAATTGTAGTGGACCTTTGGCAAGATCTTCCAGCTAACTTGAAAAATCTTAACACTTTTACCTTTCGTGGAAAATTAAAAGAATTTCTTTTTAAAACTCAATCCAGTAAATAAAATTATGCCAGCAACTGCCTATATCTGTGCTCATTTTTTGTCTTAGTTTTTAAATGTGTGTATCTGTTGTTGTTGTTGTTGTTGTAGCCGCTACAATTTGTATAATTATTTACCTTTCCTTACAGCTGTAGCTAAGGGCTAACTAAAAAATTTTAGTTTGATTTAGCCGCTAGAAACCTTTAAATTGTAATAGATAAGCTTTTCTTTTCCACTTGTATAGCTGCTCTAAAATTCCTTTAAAAATGTAACACTAATAGAAGAAAAAGGCATAAAAAACGAACTGGGAGAACAATGTATTATATGACACATTTTACAATGGCGTACTAAGTATTTACATAACTAAAGCTGTACGTTGTCCATTTGTAAATACAGCAGCCACGATTTACATGTACAGTCAAACAATGGTAGAGTGTTTCTGTTGGTTTGGGTGATGAGCGGTGTTTAACTAGAACCAAAAAACAGTTCCAAACATCTTGTGAGGACAAAAAGATAAACAGTACTTTAACACTGTATATGCAAATTAATTATTAGTGTTTTCTGTATGGTTTTCTATCTTCCATGCATATCAAAATGAATAGTTTAACTTACGTTTATGTCATCATCTTCTCCTGCAAGCAATTCATCAGATCCACTCTGTTTTTCTAGTAGTGTTCTAAAACAATATTTATATTGAAATATTCTGCAAAATTGAACTCTTTACATCTTTTTATTGCTGACATCACCAGTAGTAAGACAAGTTGAAAGGCCAGTGATGGATCATTTTAATTGCTGCTTCACATTCTTGTTGTTCCAGTTACAAGGATCCAAAATAATATCTTTTTTATTTCTGTGGGTGTGCTCACATTTCTCCGTAATGGACATGGACTTCTTTAAAATTGCACCTGTGTTCAGCCCTGTCAAAACGTTTGTTAGCAGTGGGCAGCATAGCTGGAGTAGTAGACAGCAACTGCCTGCTAGAAAACATTAAGTGAAGTGCAACAGTAAAGTAAGGGGCTTGCAAATAATTTACTGTAGGCAGCAAATTTGCTGGTTGCAGGGACATTTTGACAGGTCTGCGTGCTGACATACATGTACATGTATGTATCTGCTAATTAGTATTAATTTTATGCTGTGGTCCATTTTATCCTTGGTTTAAATCTTTTCTCCCTTTGTTTTAAACTAATGAAAACATGACTTTGGTTTATTCATTTGGATTTACCGTTTAACTCTTCACAATAATGAATCAACTTATTAGAGATATTGCAGGATTCTTTAGCAAAGTGTTCACAGATGTTTTTTTTCTGTTTCATCATTAAATAATAACATAATGTGTACCACATGGAATAAACTTTGACAAAATGCTAATTAATGTGGGTATGGCAAGCCAATTGTAGCAATATTCAATGCTAAAATTCAAATTCAATTAAATGAAATTCAAATTCAATTCAATGGAATTCAAATTCAATTCAAATTCAATTCAATGAAAATTCAATTTCAATTCAATGAAAATTCAAATTCAAATTCAAATTCAAATTCAATTCAATGAAAATTCAAATTCAATTCAATGGCATTTCAAATTTCAATTCAATAAAATTCAAATTCAATTCAATGAACATTCAAATTCAACTAACTACGCGCATAGCATCTTGGATCAAACATCTGGGAGTCCCGTCTGAAAGGCTTCTCCCGCCGCCAAAATGGAGGAACGTCTTCGAAATCTTGCCGATTCGTTGGGTGAGTGCTCGAGACTCGTGTCGCAAGTGTTAGCTAGCAGTAGTTCAAGATCAAATTCGAACGTCCTGGATTCAGTGAGTCAAGTCGTATCGGAAAATAACTTAAGCTTAAGTTCAATGAGCAACGTTTCCAGTGCCGTCGAACGAGCTCGATCCATGTTGCAAAGAAGTCGAAGTACAGGATTGTGTTCTCGCTTGAGCCAACGGGAGTGACTTCGATCAGCATCACCGTGTGCTCCTGCCAGTCACAGAGGAAAGAAACAGAGAGCAACTCCAGAGCAATCTAAACCGTTTGAATTTGCTCTTCTGTACGTTGGGGACAACGACGAAGACTTGGCAATTCACCAAGAGAATATTTTGCTTCGAGGATTTGTTAATTTAGTCAACACAGATGGAGAGGCCTACATCCAATCCAAAATTGGCGATGCAATCAGACTAAAGTATCCCTTAGTTGGCAACAGAGATTTTGTGTTTCTTCATGCAAACCGGCGCAAGTTAAGCACACCTGTTAGTTGTGAAGAATACACGTACAAGCAAGTGAAACTGCTCTGTGGGCAAGGAGCCATTTACATTAGAATGAAAAGTGAACTGAACTGTTTATTATGTGATGGTGATGGAAATAGCTCAACCGAAGGTGATGATTTGCCAGGTAAGTTTTGTTGTGTTTTTAAAATTATTATGCACCAAAAGCTACCATCGGCCAGGCTATTAAGTGTAAGAAAACACTGGGTAGACAAAAGTTGATTTCCAGGACAACATTTCAGCTTGCATCCTACGAGATCCAAAATGTTTATGAGTAGAAAGGTGAGCCAGCGTTCTTCTGCAGCAAAGTAGTCACTAGGGAAGTTTTAAATAATTAAGGCAAACGTTTTTACGTTAAAATTAGGTTGTTCCTACCATGAGCAATTTATTGTACTTTTTTGTCACTGGCCTTGTTGTGACCATTTGCCATAGATAGTATTAACCTAAACTTTGACATCAAACCGTCCTTACAGCTTTCTCAACAGTCTCAACTTTGAATCATAGTACAAAGTCTCCCGTTTATTTTTATTATTATTATTATTATTATTATTATTATTATTATTATTATTTATTTATTTATTTTTTTGGTTTAGTGCAAGGTGTTAGCAAACTTCACAAAAAAGTACCAAAAAATAATACTTTACGTTCTTATATATACATTTTTGTGCAGAAATGCTAAGTCAACCAGCTCCTGGACAACAGAAACAAACAGAAATGCAATCAGTATCCACATTTGAAGATAGAAGTACAGGAAGTGAGTCAAAAAGGGAGGAGGCACTACCAGATAACATCGAAGATCAATCTGTTGATTTTTTGGTAGAGCATTGTGTAAATTACTGTAAATCAAATGGTATTGAAAATCCTATTGAAATTTTACGCTATGCACAAAGTCTGATTGTGACTGGGAGACCACTGGATGTGCAAGACATAACTGTAAGTCTGGAAGGTGAAACCAACTTCATCTTAATCAATCGACAAGATATTTTAAAATCAGCAATAGAAGAAGTGCAATTTTTAAAAGACCTCAGACTAACACTTTCAGTTGGGTTTTATGGTGAGAGTGATGAGGATTATGGTGGCCCTCGGAAAGAATTCTTCCGCCTGTGTTTGCGAGAGATCAAAGCCAAGTACTTTGACAATGGCCTTAAAGGCCATCTTGCTAATGACTATGCAGCCATTGGGTTAATAATGGCCCTTAGCACTTTGCAGAATGGTAGTATTCCCAGATTTTTGAAAGAAGATCATCTCCAGGCACTTTTTTCTTCTGAAGAGCCATCAAATCCTTGTATCCTTGTATCCTGTAAAACCCTGGGGCTTTATCAAATAGGAAATGGTATACCTAACTTCCTTCACCTTTTTAGACCTTCAGTAAGTTCAGCCTTATCAAGGAGAAAGTTGATTGCCCTTCTACCACCAAATTTCTCTGAAGAGGGCAGTAATGTACGTCGTTTTGAAACAGAAATTTATGATTTGTTTTCTAAATACACCAGGCTGGCTGCCTGAGTGGACAAAGGGGGTCAATCACCTTGGAACATATACTTCAATTTGTCACAGGCACTGATGAAGAGCCCCCACTTGGGTTTGGTGTAGCACTTTGTATAGAATTTGTTGAGGCAACAAGCCATGGCACAAATCCCCACACAGAATGCCCATTTCTACCTACTGCTAACACCTGTGCAAATACATTGTATTTACCAAGACGTGCAAAGGGTGTGTTGTTGCCAAGTGAGGAACAACTCTTCAATCTTTACGATTTATCATTTGCAAATGCATTTTTTGGAAATCTGTGAATTTAGATTCTGTTACTTTCTCAGTCGGTGCAATACTTTGTATCTCATCCTGTTGGTTAATGTTTATAAGTGAAACGAGTAAGGAACAAAACATCACTTTTAGATGTTGTGACCATGTGGCATATAGTTGAGTGGGTGGGCTAGAGGTGCTACATTTAAAGGGGTTAGGTTTAGCTTGCCTTGGGACTATAGCTCGGGTCACCAGGTCACCAGCTTTCCATGTAAACAATGGATTTTGAAGACTGGGCCTAAAATTAATTGAAGGGCTGAGAGCATAACCGACCCAAATGACTTTTAGGGCCTTTTTTTGTATACGCTTTTTCTTGAAAAAGAGTGGAAAATGGTCAAAAAAAATTATGGGGCAATTTTGTTCTATTGAATCAAAGGCCACATGCAAACATTCAGCTGATTTGGACCAAAAAAAGAAAAAAACCCTAAAAGTCATTTGGGTCGGTTATGCTCTCAGCCCTTCAATTGTTGTATTTCCAGTTGAAATTATTGTATAAAATGTTTAAATTTTATTTGAAATGCATGTTAGAATATGTTGAGTTTCAAGAAATGCCTACTTTGGATCACTTGCATTACAGCAAGAACATGTTTGGTTGTGCCTTATAATTGTGTTGTGCAATTCAGCAGCTGATTTAAAATGGGGCTGTTGAAATGTGAGGGTCATATATGTGCTTAAGTACATGTACAAGAGTTTCTGTTTTATTGTACTGAAATAAAGTTGAAGTTAAAGGAAGTCATACTGAACGTTTTTGGAAACTTGTTAGCCATAGTCAAATCCTAAATGTTCATTCTGCATTTAATTCATACTACCACACAATTTTTAACTTTGATTACGGCACATTGATCCCACGTAGTGATTGAAGATGGCCACATGATTTGCCAAATAGGTATAGTGTTAACTGTTTTCAACGCTCTGTTTCACTATCTGATGGATGCTAGTGTAGATATCTATGCCCATTTGCAATGATGACATGAGTGGATCTATTCTCTCTAGAACTTTGGCCTGAACTGACTGATGTTCAACTGGCAATGTCACTGGAGGAACAACAACATTGTTGTTGCTATCCTCGTCTAACTGCCCACGTACCAAGGAGTTGTCCTCATTTAACATGCCATTGACCCACACCTGATATGGAGACCAATGGTTTGCTGTTCTTACCTTGTGGTGGTTGAAGGCCTCCATATATTCATGAAGTGCAAGGTTTATTCTTGGGAGGAATGTCAAATGTAGTGCAAATATATCTGTTGGGTTGTCAACGTTAAGCAGGCCTGTATCCTCCATTGCATAAAACACGTAATAGAAAAGGTGACACACACACCTGAAGACATCCCTCCAGAGCCTTTCAATTCTCTGATTTCTCGTGGAGGGACCAGCAATGAAACTTCCCCTACCTTCACCTCTTGTTTCCACCATAGCATCGCAAACTAGTACATTCTCCACACCATGGTCCACACGAATACGTGACGGCCACAGTCCATCTTTTTCAATTGCATTCAAAAAGAGTTCCAAAACAGTTTGTGAAAGATTATTATTACTGCATCTGAGAAACACAATTCGTCTAGAGAAACCATCTATGCATCCGTGGATTATAAAACCCCAGCGAATGAGAGAATGATGTCCATCTAAATGCCACAGAGAATTTGGCCACGGCACGGAGTATTGCGTACGAGAAACAACAATTCCCCACCTCAAGGCAGTATTCGCTGGATCCACCCTTGCCAAACACTCACGAATTCTTCTTCTTTGAACCCTCAGTCCAACTGACTTAAGGTACCCGGCTAAGTACGTTTGCCCGGTTGTTAATCCATGATGACCCATATATTCCAAGACTAATTCATCCAGTTCCGCATCCAATAAAAAACTAAAATGCGCTGTGCTTTGCAAGCCATATGATTGTACTCTACGATAAATTGTCCAACGAGACACACCAAACAACCAAGAAATTTTTTCCAATGAAAATCCAAGTCCTAGAAGATCTTCTAATATTTCAGCGGATATATAGAACTGCGGTCTCCCAGGATTTCCTGTTTTGAGAATTTCACATTTACGTTGAGAAACTGACGAGGGTTTTACTGCAAGCGTTTTAAGATGATTTTCCGTAGCCCGCAGTACTTCTGAAAACGCTGAAGCTAGTGATTCCCACTCGATCCGATCTTGCTCAATGTCAGTTAAGGCAATAGAACTCAAAAGACTGACGGTTCGATCGAGAACTATAGATTGTGCTTGCAAGTCATTGATGTCCGTTGCATTGTTGCATATACATTCCTCTGTCCTATCGAGCACTGACGACAAAAATTCAGGTAAGTCTTTTTCCATGTCAAATTCTGACTCAATGTCCGCCATGTTGCTAGTTAACTTTCCCTTGCGAAAACATAATACCTCCAGTATCTTAAAGTGCCCGTATGGTGGTTATCATTTCCGGTCAATCACCGGAAGCGATTTTGAATTGAAATTGAATGCCATTGAATTTCATTGAATTGAAATTGAATTTTCATTGAATTTGAATTTTCATTGAATTGAATTTGAATTGTCATTTAATTGAATTTGAATATTCATTGAATTGAAATTGAATTTTCATTGAATTGCCATTGAATTTCATTGAATTGGAATTGAATTGTCATTGAATTGAATTTGAATTTCATTGAATTGAACTTGAATTTCAGCATTGAATATTGCTACAATTGGCTTGCCATATGTGGGCATCACATGATTCATCTAAGTATGGACCATTACATGCATCACCAGAAATTATGAAAATTTTGCAAACTTGAAATCTATAAACAAACCTGACTCTGGTGATATATTTGTTGTAATCCTTTAGTGACTTGGACTGCTGGCTGTTGCTATCAACAGCTAACAACTTCATCATCAGCTCTAACAAGGAAGGACAAAGTTCGCATTGTCAGTAATAATGCTTGCTGAACTGCTTAGTATGGGTGTGGTATATTCAAAACAAGTGTGACATAGTGCCTGGTCTCTACATGTTCAGACTACAGTCTACATGTTGCATAACATGATATCAAATTGTTTGTGCATGTATTTAGTGGTTTTATGATGTTTTGTCCATGATTCGTGGTTATTCATCATTGTTTGAAGCATGATTCAAGACTAAACTATGAATAAAAATTATGTCATTTCCTGTGATGTTTCTTTGATTAGCAATTTACATACATGTAATCTTGTAATAAAATAATTACCATACAGCTGTTGTTGATTCCAAAATTAAGCCGTAGTTGTTGCTCTTCCCAAAGCCTACTACACACTAGGCGAATAATTTTTATACGCCGATCGTGGCAAATTTGATCCCCAGCGAAAATCGGCAGCGAATTTCACTGGCAATTGTGCGGGCACACTAGGCGAATTTTTTCACCGATCGTGGCAATTTGCCACTCCGGTTTTGTTCCCATGCTCCATCAAGGGCATCATTCCCCGTTGTTTTCGGCCATTTTGAAAAGTCATGTGCTAAAATCGCCCAATCTGATTGGCTGACTTTACTGGCAATTCACAGCGATGAGCATCTAAAATCGTGGGAATCAGGGCACACTAGGCGAATGCCGGCAAATTTAATCTTCAATATCTGACATGTCAGATAGCGCTGATTTTATACGCTGATCGCGGCAATAGGTGAAAATCGCAATTGCTGCACCAGGCACACTAGGCTATTTTCGCTGATCGCCGGCGATCGGGGTATAAAATTGCCTAGTGCGTCACCCCCTTAAGACTGACCTAGCCCTGACCGTGGTTTAAGTGTACATAGATGGACCAAAATTAATGCTATTAATAGTAGCTCAAGAAAGGAAACCAGATGTGGGGACATGTTAAAATAATATTGGAAAGTTTCAAGATTTCTATGAAAAAGTTGTTGGAGAACAGTTTTTTTTTTCTACATGTATCTAACAGGCCTCTCCAGACCCCTTCAAATCAATCAACTAAGATGCCAGCTGCTGGTGCAAAAAAGGGAGAACGTTCTCTACAACAGGTGACAATCTTATACCTAAATTCAATTCAATATTCGCCTTTAATGTTCCAAGAAACGGCACTTAATGTCGAGTTTCAGTGCTAACTGTATCAGAATGTGGTAAAAAGTCACCATGATTGGAAATGCTTCAAATAGCTTCGGAAGTGTTCGGAACATCTTCGGGTATGTTCAGTAGCGTTCAGAAGTCTTCGAAAAGTCATCGGAAGTCATAGAACATTTTCGTAAATTCCGGTCATAAGGAAACGAAAATCTCACGCATTTGACTCAGAAAAAGCTGGCAGGTATACAATCTGAACAACCCACCTAGAACAGATCTGTCTAAGTCAGCATTCTGACGGTCTTGAGACAGCATCAGGGTGATTGCAGATGTGCAAAGAGCAAGGCACTGGAAAGAAATGCAACAAAGTATGACACTCTGTGCACAGGACTGGTGCAAACAGTGAAGGTTGTACTCAAGTAAACCCAGGAAAAGAAAAACAGCAGACTTCTTCTTGAAAGTCAAGGCCTCATTTTAGGCACAATGTCCAAACAAAACTCTCATCCAACGTTGCAATAATTCTTCTACGTTTCATTATTTTGCAACCTTCTGGAGATCTAGAGTACTCAGCTTCTCCCATTGAAAATTAATCAAATTGAATTAAATCAATTCTCATATGAAAGCGTATCTCAAAATAAGCAGTTTGAGCAAGTTGGAACATGTTTGGTTGAAAAGTTGCCTGATGACATGCATTTAAATCTTAAAAAGTCTCTATTAATTCAGAAAGTGCATCCCTCCAAACCATACAAAGTCTCCAATTTTCAAAACCTTTTTTTTTTTCATCTCCAATTCAACAGAACAGCATCAAAGTTGGTTAGGTGACCATTTTTGAGATGCTCTTTCATGCAGTGGAAACAATTTTTCCAACCAATAAATTTTAAAAACTCATTCCCAGGCCCTCGTTCATTTCTAAAGTGGCCAATTGAAATACTCTCACCTTATCAGATGGTGCATCTTTGAGAGCTGAAAAAATCTTTGGTGACACACCATGGGCCCTAAGGCACACTCTGAAGGAGGGCTGAGAACAGTGTGATGCAAAATCCAGGGCACTCACACAGCGAGTCCCTATTGAACGGCTCTCCTTGAGACCATCCAGGAGGTACTCCACATCATCAAAAAACTACGGGTAAAACAGTCATACATTCCTTTTCTGTGCAATTCTCTCCATGTTAAAACATACATGTATCAGAGGAACCCCTAGAGCATTTTCAGATCACAAGGTAGTGCATACACTGAATAGCAGGGATCCATATTCATAGTCGTCAGGTCCTCCGAAATGACTAAAAAGTTGCATGGACTAATACAATAACTACATTTTCATAGAATGTTACCATGTACAATGGCCCTCTTTCTGATCACTGCTGAACTCAAAACTTTGAAACTTTCAAAAATGGAGAACAACTTGCAACTTTCATCTGCAGTGAAATCATCATTTTTGGCACCATCTTTGACAATGCGTTTTTTTCCATGAAAGGATTGCAGACTCAATTTTCATGAAGTTAACCACTGGTATTTCTCTGAAGAAGTGCGTTCGTGCAAAACATGACAGCTGTTCGACAGCTTATCGAAACAAGATGTGGCGATATTTGGAAGGCGTTTGAAGCTACATGTATTGCTTCTGAAAAAGAAGCCAGCTTCTTACCCTCACTGCAAATGATTCAGATGACTGGGACAGTTCAGTTGAAGATGCGACAGTGATGCAATACTAACAGTGTTGAATTAATTTTTTCAGTTTGGTTAAAACCTCTTATGAGTAACTGTAGTGAGGTAATTTCAAGTGACAAACAAATATATATAAGTGTGCATTGCACAACTGAAATGAAAAATCAAATGTACCAGTTACACATAATTATTTCACAGTTCTTTTTTTATAATTCTGCACTTTTGTAAGAGCAAGTATCATCTGGCATACTTGCCTGCCTGATCACTTTGAATATGGATAACTACTGAATGGAAAGGAAAACCTTTTTTTATTTTATTTAAAATGTGCCTCTTATGAACCTTGCCAATCAGGATAGATATAGGTGTACACTGTAGTTACCAAAATATTACAATATAAATTATTATCCCTTGCTGAGTAGGGGGCTGTTGTCATGGTAACAGAACACATTAGAATGGAATGTCCCTGCCACCACCCTGCTCCCAACCTATTTGAAAGTCTGAGTAAAAACATAAGGTGTGGTCATTTAAAATTTATTTATTTCATAAGCATTTAGGAAATACATCCATGGAAGTACAACAAGATCAGGACATGAAGTCCCTTACAAAGGTCGACCTCCAGTGCTCAGAGAGTGAAACAACGGAATTGGACAGAAACTAGGGGTGGTCACAGCCAGAGTTTTGTCACATTCCTAGTGGTTTCTTTTCTTGGAGACCTAGCCTCAGTTCTCCAAAGAGTGGATAATTCTATCCAGCAGATAAAATGTTTTGCAATTGATACATTTCATCCGCTTGATAGCAACATATATGCTGGATAGAGTTATCTTCTCTTTGAACAGGCCATCTGATAGGGTGCGATAAAAAATCAGAAATTGTGCGATATTTTTAGGGTAAATTGTGCGATAACAAAGGACTATTATGCGGTAAATTATGCGATTTTTTCCTAAACTATTTCAAGCTTGTTTTACTAGGATTCTGAGAAAGAAAACCACTTTTAAGCTGTTCTAACGACGATTTTTACATCAAAGAACAAAAAATAAGCAATTACAGTGCAGGCCAGAATTAAGCGAACTACGCATACGCGTTTTATACGCAGCAAAAATGCGTATGCACGTCTTTTTAGACTCGTCTATATGTGCGCGTATTTGCCATTGTTATTCATCGTCGTAATTTCTCTTTGTGTGGTATTGTCAAATAAAACAAAAGAATTCACCAGGTTGCCGACAAACACAAAATTTGCATTTTGTGAAACCAGCCAGTGACAGCTATCATATTTCGAATCTTATCCGCTTCGTAAATATTGGCTCCTAACCGGTATTGAATATTCCGCGCATGTAGAGGAAAACATAAAGATAATTAATCGAAAACAACTCGTTCGAAAAAAGGAACCTCTCTGTTTCTAACTTGAATAGCAGTTGAAACCTCCTAGTATCTCAGTCGTCACAAAATTTCATGTCGAAAGCTATCGTATTTCAGAACACCGTCGCTCACTTCGCAGATGGTGCAGATAAGAAGTCATGAATCTTTGACACCCAGTTAACGAGAAGGAATTTAAAAAAGATAGACAGTCAAAGACTTCATGTGGCTACTGCTTTAGAATCTTCCCATACACGTGCGAAACGTAGGTCAGTTGTTGAGGAAGCAAATCACCAGCCTTTACTCTTTACATGTTCTGAGAGTCACGCAAGGCACACTTTTCTGATCAGATGTTATTTGAATTTTCGCTCAGTTTATAGTATCTGATCTTGCTTGCAATTTTTATTTCAAGGGCAAAGAGGCCGAACGGAATCCCGAACGACGGCATTTCGGATGGAAAAACGTTTCCGAAAAGCAAGCCGGAAGGACAACAGTTTTAGACCTAACTTAGTTTCTTTAAGGGCCTGATTACATGAGCCGGGCTGGCCCGGTTAACCGGGCTGGTTTGAGTTTGCCGGGATCTCGGCATGTTTGTTAAACGCAACAAAAATCAACTTCGCGATTACATGACAACCGGGCCAGCCCACACCGAAGCAGCCCGGCTCATGTAATCAGGCCCTAAGATACTTAAATATCATTCAGGTCGAACGGCTAGGTCGCAGGCTTAAGTCTGACTTGCGTGTCATGGTCATTCTCAAAGAAGTGAACTTGCGAAACGGCTTGTTGAGACATTTGAAACTCCTTTCCTGGAAACATTTTGAGCCTAAAATTAAAATAACTGAGCAAGACTCGCATTCAAAAACGATGGTCAACGATAATGGTGCAAGAACTTGTTAAAGAGATGAATGTTAAGCGTGTAGATTTCTGTACAGTAATTTGCATAGTAACATGATCTCTGCAAGTGCAAGAGATGTTTACCACGGAGACCAAAATAGGTTTTGAGGGTCTTTTCAAGGGTAAATCACTTTGAATCGAAATTTTGTGAACCGTGCGATGAAAAACAATCGATGCTGAACAGATATCCAACGTAATGAGTAACGGGTTATCTCGCCTGTATCTCGGTAACCACCCGCCAAACACGATTGAAAACCACACGTATTGAAAGTCAACACTTCTTAACTGATTTATTTAACAATATACACACGGTAAAATTATTCTAAATTACACTTTTCTCTGCGTAAAAAAAGTTAACGACTGGCGTACTTTGTTTTGTTTTTCCTCTTACAACCAAATAAATCTAATAAAGTCTAATCATTGCGGGTGTCTTCTTTCTTGTTGCGTAAATAGGAGTCTATAGCTTTACGGCAATCCTGCCACAAATTTTCTTGTTGGCTTACGGATGTTGGGAAGTAACGAAAAACAAGTTCTCTAATCTTACTAATTTTGTCTGGGTTAAGGGCCTCTTTATTTCCGACTCCCCTCACATTGCGGTTTTTCAGTTCATGCGGCTGAAAAAAAATGCCGCAACAGTCCCACCCCAGCAGAGAGCCCGGATATGAATCCAATTGAAAACCTGTGGCATGAGCTGAAGCACTACCTTCGAGTCTTCGTGAAGCCCATGAACAAAGAGGAGCTTGTAGCCGGCATTCAGCACTTCTGGGATACTGTATCACCCGAAAAGTGTCAGCGCTACATAGGCCATCTACGAAAGGTGCTTCCAGCTGTGGTTGAACGAGAGGGGAGGGCGTCAGGCTACTCACAAACTCAAGATGGTTCTTCAACTGAAGAGCCCCTTGCGTAATGCGAGTCTCAAAAACGGCTCCTTTAGGAGCCACCAGATGTAATAATCAACAAAACTAACCTTTATAATTAAACTGCCCTAGTATATTCAACACGCGAGCAAAACGTGACACGCCACATTTAACATTCTCACATTCCTGCAGTCCCGTTGTTGAGACAAGTATGAAATTACGATATCTCCGATTCTATTTGGCAATGATATTTATTTGCGAGTGAAAACTGCGTGAGTTGAAACAAGAGCCGACAAGCGGTATGATGACACATTCTTTTGTTTTAAGTTCAGCAGACAGGCTGGCCACTGTAGTCCCGTTGTAATTATGATATATCTGGTTCTATTTGGGCTACAAAGACGCTTAAAACGGGAAAATACTCCATGTTTGATAGGAAAAGTTATGATCCAAATTATTACGACGCGCTAACTGTGGCAATGATGTTTATTTGCGAGTGAAAACTGCGTGAGTTGAAACAAGAGCCGGCAAGCGGTATGATGACACATTCTTTTGTTTTAAGTTCAGCAGACTGGCTGGCCACTGTAGTCCCGTTGTAATTATGATATATCTGGTTCTATTTGGGCTACAAAGACGCTTAAAACGGGAAAATACTCCATGTTTGATAGGAAAAGTTATGATCCAAATTATTACGACGCGCTAACTGTGGCAATGATATTTATTTGCGAGTGAAAACTGCGTGAGTTGAAACAGGAGCCGGCAAGCGTTGTGTCTCATTCTTTTGTGTTAAGTTTAGCACCCTGGCTGGCCGCTGTAGTCACGTTCACGTTGTTGAGCCAAGTATGAAAATATGATATCTCCGGTTCTATTTGGGCTACAATAACGCTTAAAACGGGAAAATACTCTATCTTTGATAGCAAAAGTTATGATCCAAATTATTACGACGCGCTAACTGTGGCAATGATATTTATTTGCGAGTGAAAACTGCGCGAGTTGAAACGAGAGCCGACAAGCGTTATGACACATTCTTTTGTTTAGTTTAGCATCCCGGCTGGCCGTTGAGACAATATCTCCGGTTCTATTTGGGCTACACTCTACCTTGAAGGCAAAATTTATTATCTGAATTATCACAACGCACCGAGTATGGCAAGAATATTTTTTGCGACTGAAAACTGTGTGCCGTTGAAAGAAGAAACGCTTTAACGTATGAGACAAACATTAAGTTAAATACCGTCGCCCGCGCGGTGAAAATGCAGAGGTCTTGAGGAACTCGGACCTCCTAGCTCACTGCTTTATCCTCAGAAATCATCATTGCGGCAAGGAATAAATAAGAAAAGCGTCTACAAATATAAACAAACAAGTTAAATCTCTTCAAGGTCTACGCAGTGCTCGTTTCGCAAAATACAGATCTTTAAATTTAGAAACTCTACACTTCCGGTGTTTTATTCCTCTCTTAGCTTGTCACACACAGAAATCGGACTGTTGTAGTGCTTGATATCTTAAATTCTACGGATGTTTTTATTTCTTTGTTTCGTTTCGTTTCATTTCATTTCGCAAAATACAGTAAGCTTGCTGTAATTTAAGATATTTCAAAGTTTCTTCTTTTATGCGCTGGCGACATGGAGTTGTTCTTGCCCTGAGCCGGTTCTACGATGAAGTCGGCAAGTGCAGTCATACTTTGTCCTTCTGAAAAGCTTTTCTCCGGCTATTCAAAAGAACAATGAAATAGCAACAATAGGAAAACAATGAGCTAGCTCATACATACTAATGCGTCTGACTAGACGCGCATCTGCAGATTTTTAGACGCGTATACGCATCCACAGCAGACGGGTTTTATGCGTATGTTTTGGTTCGCTTAATTCTGGCCTGCACTGTATGAGTGAATTGGGATAAATTTAATGACGATTTTCTTAGATGATCAATTACTACATTACACAATGAACAAAAGTCCATCATCCACGTGGAACGTACCGGTGGTGTATTTTTCTGCTCTGTCTTTGGCAGTCGAATTTGAAGGAAGGTGAGATTTGGTTTTCCCAGTAGTTGAACACGAAGGAACAGCAAGCGTTTTCTTGTCCATTAGGACATCGGCGATGTAAGCAAAGCTTACATTTTGTTGTCAAACAACGCTTCCCTGATATTACTTTCGCTCATTTCCAATTACCACGTACTTAGAACGAAGAAGGATCGTACGTCATGGATTTATATCAGCAATTCTGATAGGCTAACTCAGAGAAAAGAATTGTTTGCGTTGCGCCAATAGGCAATTCTTTAAGAATGAAAAAACTGGCACCAGGCCCCGGACCTGCGAAAAACGAAAATAACGCCTTGAACTATGATTGTCCATAAAATAGATGGTTTTGGAACGTTTCTTGGGCTTTTTCGAAGGTAAATTGTCTTGAAACTAAGTGCAGACGCGGAATTTTTTCAGGGAAAGCATTTATTTATGGTTTATTTTTTAAGAATTGTGCAAGTTTTTGTGAATTAAGCGATTTTTTATAAATTGTGCGATCAGATGCGATTTGAGGTCAATTGTGCGAAATCGCACCATCGCATAATATCAGATGGCCTGTTTGAACAACTGGGGCCTGGATATAAAAAATATGTATTAAATAGGTTTTATCATGGTTTTATTTAAAGCAGGAACAGGATATCACTTTATAGAAAAATAACTTTCCAAAAACGTTACCTCTTACGGTCTTACCTGCTGGTCCTCTCCAGATTCCAGACACTCATGAACTTGTTTGACGTTCTGAACTACAGTGAAAAGCTAAAAAACACACAAGAAAAATGAGGCACAGATTCATAGCAGTTTATCAACCAGAGGCTAGGAAGAAGACAAAATATAAATGGTACTGAAGCAAGAGAAAATTTATTTGATCTTCGATGCTTAATTCACTCCACTTTTAGTCAATTATGTAACAATATTTTCACTGTCTTGTATTGACAAGCAGACCTGAAAAGCTTATCAATAGATGATTCTTAAAAATGAGAGAGAGAAACCACATAAAACATTTGCAGATAGCAATTGATTTTCCCAGCTCAAGAAACATAATTATTCATTTGATAAATTCAAACATGCAGCCAGATAATTAAGAACTGTATAATTATCTCAAATAACTTACAGGTTTATCAGTTCTCTTAACTCTCACTGCACTTTCTGAGTGTTCTTTCTGTTGTCGTAGCCATGATGCAGGCCGCACTACACTTGGAACATCTGGAGATGTCTCATCCTGTGAGTCTTCACTGAAATCGGCACTAGTTGGCTACAATTAGGTAATGGTGTCAGAGATTATTATTATTATTATTATTATTATTATTATTATTATTATTATTATTATTATTTCAAATTTTGTAATAATATAGAAGCATGGACTAAAACCTACAGTGTGTAACTAAATCAAAAGCTTGGGCTAAAGCTCATGTCTGATAGAAATTGTTCCTCCCCAAAGGTGTCAATATCTCAATGTAAGTCAAATATTTACCAATGGCACTTAACGACAGCACATTTAATTAAGAGAAACACTTTCCAAAGCCAAATTACAATGAACACCAGGTTAAAAACAAACAGATTCACTCCACATTACATCATTTTTCAAGGCTTTCTTTCTTCTACACTTTAACCCATTGACTACCGCAGGTTTTTACATTTTCGGAGTGATTTTCCACCTATAAACGATGAATAGCAATTCGTGACTCTTTATTTGAACTACCAGGGAAAGGGCCTTGCGCACAGTATTGGTTACCAATCCCCAATTACTGACAATGTTCGACTTTTAGCCGTTATTTTTTTTTGCTGTGGAGGAATTGCCTAGAAAACTAAAACATAAAAGTTTCTCTATTGTGTCAACTATTTATTTTGATGTTTGTTTTGCTTTTCCCTTGCTTGGTCTGCGTGTAACAACACAGCAAAGTTAGCGGACTCATCAAAATTTTTGTCGGGGGCGTTACATTTTCATCCGAAACCATGCACTTTCGGTTTCGTTTCCAGCATTTGTAGCGTTTAGAATTTGCTATCGTTCGTTTGGTTCGCGGCATCTATCGTTTGAAACGATTACAAGAAAGCGTTTGAAACGTTTCAAAGCCGGAGAAGGTTTCAAGCGTCTGAAGCGTTTCAAGCGTTCAAATGGTTTTGTGCGGTGGTGAGACTGTTGTGTGTTTCAGGAAAGCGATGCTTTTTCTCCGATTGAATTGCCACTCTGCGGTAAAAAATTCTTTTTTTGCAGAGTGTTTTTTAATTTCTTTGCGAAAGCGAAATCGGCTATAGTACGAGTCACACTCCTGAGGTCAACATGCGAGTTCCGAAACACGTCACGTGCTAGGCAACCGGGTTGATCATATTTCATCATTCGGCGGATTTGACGGCACTAAGATATTTTTTCAAGTATTTTTGCCGGCATTGTTTACCTATTTGCTACGATGAAAACACTAACTAACAGCGCTTGTTTAAAGCCAAACAAAAAAAGTAATTTTTGACTAAATTTCACGTTCTTGGAAAAGCCGGTTGAAAGCCGAACAGGAATTTGCATATTCCGTGATGTTTATCTGACCTTTGTGAGAAAATTCTGAAGTATTCGGTTAAAAAACAAAGCAAAAAATCTGCAAGGAAAATCTTGAATCTTGTCGTGGCATTTCATTCTCACATGGGCGTCTTCATACAAGAAATAACCTCACCGGTCAAAAGAAAATAATTATTGCTCCTTTCATCTTCGATTCGAGTGTGTCATGATCAGATAACCTCCAGCCCTTCGAGCTGATCAATTACAAGTCTATTCAGTTTATGGTTATTCGAAAATAGAACTTTAGTCTATCCATTTACGTTAAACAATCTCCGAAATATTGATATCAGTGACTCTTGACGAATTCGCCGACGGGGACATGCAAACTTTCCGAAAATTGCGACGTGAAAAGGTTTGAAACTCAGACAGACAATATAAAGACCCATCGTATGAACAGCTGGGGCCTCAATCAGAAATATATGACTTGCTTGAAAGCTTCCATTCATTCTATTCGAACAATTCAAACGAAGCAAGTCGAGTGCTATTTATAAACTATCGAAACGTTTCAAACGAAACAAACCAAACGAACCAAACGAACCAAACTGTCGATCAAACTATGCAAACGCTAGGCGAAACGCACGCTTTGCATTTTGACCCTTTTGTCGAAATTTAGCTTGAAAATTACCTATGTTACGCTGAAAAAATCACTTGAACTCTAAAACTATTTAGTTTCCATTTATGAACTTTTTCGAGGGGATTGTTCAACTAATGTGCATCTCGATTTTCGTGGATTTGGGGTCAAATTTTTCGTAAAAGCAAAAATTGTCTCAAAAATCACAATCACGTTCACTTTTGTTTTTATCGCTAATTTTTGAGTACGGTTTTTTATTTTGTTCTTAACTCAAAATGGAAAGGAATTTCAATGCTTTCTTTTTGCCAGCTAAATGCACATGAAATTTCATTTCCATTCCTGTTTTCAAACTATTACAGTTGTCCTGAAATCTTAAATTCTAGCTCATTATTTAGCGTTACATGTTTTGTAACGGAGTTGGTAACCAATACTGGCGCAAGGCCAAAAGTGGTGCTGTCCTAAGCCACTGGAGGCTCAAGGTTTCTGAAAACGTCATTTTGACGTAGCTATTTTTTATCCGTGAAGCGACAACAATGGCCCAAGTTCGGTTTGCTTGCGATTTCTGCTAAATTTACAGCCATTTTTCATCTTTAGCGGCTGCCTGATGAGCATCATTAAGCATGACGGTAGCTAAGAGTCCACTTTCTCAAAGAATCGAGCAAGGTGATGTACTTTGTTGTTGAATTTGGCTTGTTACTCGACGAACTGGGAATTTGGCCGGTCGAACACTTAGTACCTTTGGGACTAGACTATTGATGAATTTCTCGACCTACCGCCACATATTTTGGAATTTCTGTGTACTGAAGATGACCACGAGCGAGAAATTTTGGCGTTAGGTCGGAGTGGCTGTAGACTTAGTTTATATGTGAAAGAATTGGGGGAAGGAACGGGCGCTGTCAAAAATTCTCGTTAGTTCCCAGCATGCAATGCGCTCAAGATGTTGAAAATGTCAGGAAGGCCCGAATGCACTGGAACAAAAGGCTGTATCTACGCTCGGGAGAAGAATATGAACAAAAAAAGTCATTTCTTTCTAAGCTAGAAAAAGGACTGAATTTTGTTATGATGGTTGAATTTTGGTTTTTGGACGATGATTTCCCTAAAAAACATGAAGGCAAAAAGGGACATTTTTGTTGTTTCTCTTTGACGTTAAAAACGGCCAGTTTCATTCTTGTCCAAACTCAAAAGGCCATATTTGGTAAAAATTGCTACGTTTCTTGCATTTATTGGATATCCAAATTTAAAGGGCATTCCATTTCGTGCTCACAACTAACAGTTAAGGCAATATTCGTGCGATTGAGAAAGTTGCAATGTTTTGAAGCATGGGAGTTTTTTACGGCTGGTTTTGGCCGGCACAGGTGCCAATGGGTTAATGAGGTAGTATGACATTTCACAGCTGTAATTTAAATGCCACCTTGGTAACATTCAATTTTCAAGTTTCACTCTGGTTTATTGAAGTTTATAAATGTTATTTTAAATAAAAAATGTCATACTATCCCACAAATAGCAAAATTAATGCTAATCTGAGCGGGTATTATTAACATCAGTATCTTAAGTTTTGCAAAGAAGTCATGGAACAGAAAATAAATCAGTAAATATTAATATAATTGAGTTAATAAGAATACTGTCGGAAGGACATTAATATACTTAATTATTACAAAGTTCAAATTATATGTTAAAGAACATACCAAAGCTGAAAGTCTTCTTGATGACTTGTCCTTAAATGGTGACAAGGATTTGTCATTATTCTTCAAAAAACTCTTAAATGGAGACTGTAAGGTAACATGGAAATATCAACAGTCAAGTAAAATCACATGTAAAAAAAAATAACTACAAGTACTACCGGTAATTCTGTCTCGGCCTATTTTCATAAAAATTATTTGAACTTTACGTTGACCAGTGTCAAGAAAAAACTATGACAGTTGATTAACATGCATACATTGTGATGAATATTCGACATTTGCTGAATTGTGTATCATGTCAAAGTGAATATTCAAACAAGATGGTCATTTATAAATAGAATTATATGAAAATGCCCAGAGTCTTGCTACACTGACAAAAGAATCATGGAATTTATCACAGCATAATAACAAAAATAATAATTATAATAATAACAATAATTCCCTCAACACCTAAGGCCATTGGATACAGCTTGATGATAAAGGGTATCAAGATCATGTGGTGCATTTTATCAACTGCTAATAATAACAATAATGCTTAATTAACTTAATTGATGAATCAGTAAATATTAAAAGGTTCTGAAACTTAAACCAAAATTTGGAGATTCAATTACAAGATCACATTTTGCTTTTTAGTTGGGTTTGACAGACAAAACATGCTTATGGATTAATCCCAAGGTTGATATTCAGGGAAGAGGCTTATTATCAGAACAATTTTAGCATCTGATATTAATTTTGGGTATTATACATGTGGTATCTAAAAAATTTGGAATTATGTGGAGAAGTTTGTTTGAATGATCACACTTGAAGATGCTATCATAATACATTGTAGCTATCATAATACATTGTAGTGTTAGAAGTGTAATACCATGGAATGAAAAGATTATTTATCCATTACAGTATGTGATGCCACTGTAGGTCCACTGGAAATTTAGCACTGAGTTAATACTAACAGCGACAATCAAATAAAACTGGGGGGGGGGGGGGGGGGTAGAAATTAAGCAAGCAGATACATGTATTAATCAAATACTGTCTCTTTTGGCTCTTGACCCTTGAGATACAAAGCATGTCAAGAAGGTATTTTCCTTTGGCTAAATAATAGCACCTCTGATTTCACTGGATACCAAATTGTTCATACCCTATAATCTCTTATGGCATTGCTACCAATACAGTCAAACCTCGATTATCCAGGCCTTGATTATCCAGATTTCTCAATTATCCAGACTTGTTTATTTATCTGGTCCCAGTTTTTCATAAATATTAATTAGTCATATTTAAGAGCCACAGCCAAACTTTTTCCTTCAAATTTTGGTTCAAACTGAATTTGTTTTGCTTTAAAACAAAAATCTGTATGCGCCTTGTACTCACACAGGGTGTAACTAATGCAATGCATTTCACTGAGCTTTGATTTGCTCATGATTATTTTCTTTGTTGCTCAATGAAATTTCATGCTCCATCAGCTCGTCCACTCAATTTTATATTTCCCTCATTAATATTCATAATTTTTATTATCCGGACTCTTGATTATCTGGACTATTCAGCCCAGTCCCCATGAGTCCAGAAAATCAAGGTTTGACTGCAACCTCGTTCCCAGGGTCTCTCCTCTTCCCGACCCCTGGAGCGAGAGAGAAGAGACCCTGGTTGGGTCTGGTCACGTGTCTCCCAAAATCTGGGAGATTACAAATAAACAAGTCGAGGGAGGGGCGGATTAGTGTGAAAGTTGTCTCTACTGAGCCTAGGGGAGAACGGAAATGAATGGAAAGCCATTGAAGCGTGTGAGCACTGTTGCACTGTTATCCGCGAAGCACGGACCAAATTGTCAAGTGGGATAAATCCTGATAAAAGAACAACGTTGCCTAAAGAGCAACTCTAATCAAGCCATTCCCAGCAACTGACGAGATCCACAAGGGAGGATCGAAACCATGGTCTTGCCTGTCATTTCATGGCGTACTCAAAACACAGCCAATAAACTGGCATTAACAAAAGGAGGAAACTACATGTACTAAGAACCACAGTTACAGAGCAGAGCGAAACGATCACAGACAAAAACACAGCTGTAACCAAAGCTAGGTGATCAATTTCTACTGTGTAGCTCTTTTAGAAGCTACATTGCGAAGGAAAGGATCGAAAGACAGATAGCCGTGATAGGAACACTGAACATCTTGATCTTGCTGCCGGGCCCAGCAATATAAATATTGCAAGATAATCACACCGCTAAAAATGCTATCCTTACAAACTTAAGATAACAAGACTGGCTGTACGGTCAACGGACGAACTGAAATGAGCCAAACCAAACGCCTCAAAGGACATGAAAACCACAGTCGCTAAACAGAAACAAGACAGGTTCCAACAAACAGGCATTGATAACCCAGAAATGACCTTTGAGGTCAAAATAACTAAAATACAAAGCACTAACATCCTCTGAATCATCATGTTAACCCGCTGAAAACATACACGAACATCAAGCTAAATCAGCCAAAAGACGGCCAAATGATCAATTCTCCGTTGGTAAGCCAAACTTCACCGACGCAGCACCACAGACGCCAAAATTTTGCATACTACGAAACAAAACAGTTGCTCATTTGCACAGTGGTAAAAGCAACGAACATTTTGTCAGCTGAAGTTTGTTTGAAATTTATATTTTGCTCGAAGTGCAGCAGCTCGGAAAGAAGAAGAAATAAATCAGCTACATGTATATTTTTCAGAGGCTATCGAAGATCCAAAATCTTTGACCGTGAAAATCTTCGGAGGCACTTTTCACGGGAAACGATTATCATTCTTCTCATATGTACCACACCACGTTGATTTGTTACAGCATGAATTCGGACGCGTCAAAACCATAGTGTTAGCGAATAAAAGGGAAACTTTTACACAGCAACCATGAAGAGTTCATGGGCTGATATTAGGATTCTTATATCTTTCTCATATGCCGTCTCAGCCGGGTCGGGAACATGCTATTCTTATCAGATAAGACACTAACTTGCGGTTGCGTTTCGCATCACTCCATGCTCGCTATTTGATACTAAACCAGCGATGGTGATCGAAAGCTTTTTGAATATCAGAGAAATAAACGTTTTAGTTCCAACGGATGAGAGTTGTTTTGAAACCGATGACTTTCCCAGAACCCAGTTGATCAGCAGACTCCATAAAATTGTCAGCGAGTAGAGAACACGAAAGCCTCGCTTGGATTGTGACAAAAGGAACGGTGACAAAATATTGAGATATAAGGACCCCTCCCTAACATCTTCAATTGTCTCAGACACACGTGATCAGACCCAACCAGGGTCTCTCCTCTCTCGCTCCAGGGGGCGGGAAGAGGAGAGACCCTGGGAACGAGGTTGGGTTTGCCTGTACTTTACAAGATGGTTCTAACATTTGAGTCTCAAGAGGAAATTTTGAGAATTACTTTCCTGCACTGATGTTTTTTACCCTGCCTGTTCAAGTTGGTTCTAACTATTCAATCTGTGTATGGGATCTTCCACTGTCATTGATTTTCAGTTACAGTTTGAAAATCAAAGGACACTTCTCTTTGTTGCTTTCAAAAGCTACATACTGTACGTGATTGTACGTTAGCTGACCCTTCCAAGTCTAATGGAATACTGGTAAATATTTTGAGGATTTTTGTGGCATAATGATCATGACACTACTACCCGTTGACCCCAAACTGAAACCTGGTGTTTTTGTAAGATCAGGTCACTGTGGTCAAAACTCTTTTCAAAATGGTAAGCTTAACTTCTGGTTTAAGCAATCAAACATATTATCAAACATTGAGAATGTAATCAACAATCTTACCACAGTGTGCTTCTTCTTGTAGCTATTAACAATCTTCTTTTCAGCCCCCTGTGACGAACCTTCGCTTAATTCCTGAGAGCTACTGTAAGCTTCATCATCGGTACTTTTATCACGTAATTCTGTCGATAACACCTCATTTGCGATCGGTTGCTTAGCGGCGTTACTTTGAAACGCACTTCTCTTTGAACTCAAGTCAGTCACATCATCTTCATCAAATGCAAACGGATCTTTCTCCTCGACTGTATCTAACTTCCTCCTTTTCTTTGTCTTCGATGTATTCGCAGCTGCCTCCTTTGAAGAACTAACACTGCTTTCAACCACTCTGCTTGTTCTAGCCCATGGCGATTTTCTCGGTAGCTTTCTTATGAAAGTGTCATCACAAGTAGAGTTCGCGTTCGAATTTTCTCTTTTTTGAAGTTCGTCAAATTCCTTAGAAATTTCGGTCTCTCTGGTGCGATTTCGACTATATGTCTTGGTGCCGTATTTCGGCATGAGTTCTAGCTGATGACAATGGCTGTTAACTAACAATCAAGCTGGACTTTCGCCTATAATCCAGCTTTTTCTCATGACTATAAACTCTTCTGTGCCAACGAAACACTGAATTCGTTACCGGGACACAAGATGCGCATACTGTCGCCGTGGAAGCCGCTGCTTCATGAGCGGGCTCGACTTTTTGGCGCGAAAACTCGAGGCCATTCAGGGGCTGTTGGGCGGGGTACCGGGTAAACACCGTTTTTTCGTCGTTCGAATTTCAAGCAACCAAAAATCTCGAAGCTAATTTCAAGAAGCTATGTTGTGGCATATTTTGTGAATTTTTTTGGTGATTTCTGGGTATATTTGGGAAGAGATTATTTTTCTCAAAGGATTACGGTTACTGTTATAAGGGAAATAGAAAATATTGAAGATTTAATGAAGGTTTATGTATCAATTAATTCCATATGCGCCCATCTCCCCGGGCATATTCCGGGTATTTTACCGGAGATGTGTCCCGCACGGTGGGGCATTTGACTATCGGCTCTACATGTACACATTGGTCGGCGGTCGCCAACTAATATAAAAGGTTATTCATTCAGTCACCACGGGAGCCGCTTCGCTCCGTTCACTTCAAGATTCCGCGTAGGTTTTGCGTTGTTTACTACCGTAAAAGCTCTATTAAGTCCCCGGGGGATATTTATTTTCAGGCCCCTTATTGACGGGGAGCTTATTGGAGGTGGGGCTTAATAGAAAGGGGGGGGCTTATTTCCAATCTTTGAACACGCCGTTTTCTTGTTAAATAGTTTCTTTACAAATCTAAAACGACTGCAGTAAAACGTTACTTAAATATCGAGCGGGAAACAGTATCGTGTGTTTATACACCTTATTCCAAAATGGCGGCCGCTCGGAATGATCTGGGGAGAGCAGCACGGAAACGAGGCATGGACGGCCTGCGTGAAAATCTTGTGGTGTTTACATATGGTAATCGGGAGCGATCATGCTTCAAAATTGCTCTATTCCATTCTGTCCTAAGAAAATTTATGTGGAAAAATGGTGTGAAAATCTCTTATCAGAAGTTTCCAGAAGACCGACGTGTAGTGTGTTCAAGGCGAATGGATTGTTTCATTTTCCGACTTCAGTGGCTCATGGCCACATTGTTTTGCAGAGAACCGCATGCAGAGAAATGTGCGTGTTAGTGGCTCGAGGAATGGCGGCTGTGTCTTTGATAGTCCCAGTAAGTCTATACTTTCTTGGCGTATTTTGCACACATTTACTCTGGCCAGATGTATATTTCGCTGGCAGAGTCATCAGTGAATCTAATGGCTTCGAAACTCGGCCGACTCTCGCTTCATTTAACGTGAATTTGGTGATCTTCTTCGACATTCGTCGCCACATGGCTATCCGCCATATTGGATTTCACAAACCATCAACCGCTTATTTTGCAGCAAGGGTCAAGCGATATTCGAACTCAGAGTCGACTTTTCAGCTGGAAAGGTTAGCAGTCAGTGGCGATATTTCACCAAATCCAGGGCCTGATAAATGCAGCACATGCTTAAGATCTATCGCTCGTAATCATCGTGTATTATGCTGTGCTTCATGTTCAAGTGTGTACCACATTAAATGTGGTGGTGTGAAGCCTTTCGAGTACAAACGCATGCAGCAGTTTGCAAACCAAGTTTGGATCTGCCCAATGTGTATTTCTAGACATTTAATGGAACAGCTACCATTCTATGATGTGAGCAATTATATTACTGAATCGTTGGCAATTTCGGAGGAGGTAGTGGAGACCGACTTGGAACAGGAGGATACTACACTGATGACTGACCCACTTCAAACTGCCAGACAAAAGAATGGCAAGGATTTATTGTTGTGTCATTTAAATATAAACAGCATCCAGAATAAATTTGAGGAATTGAAGGATATTATTCTCAAATCAACTGTGCAAATTATGGCTGTAAGTGAGACAAAAATTGATGGATCGTACCCAGATTGTCAGTTTCTCATACCGGGTTATTATTTACACCGGAATGATAGGAAGAAAGGAGGTGGTGGAGTTCTCATGTTTGTTTCTTCCAAGATACAATCTAAGAGGATATCCATTGAAAGGAAATACAAAACAATCGAGCCTCTGGCACTAGAGATTGGCCTTAAATCAAGAAATGCAATAGTTGTGGCTATCTATAGGCCACCAAAGAAAGTCACTGGAAGTTATCAACTATTGTTAGAAGAAGAACTGAGCCATATTTCCAACTGGGCTGGATTGCAGTACTCAACTGTTATAATGACTGGTGACTTGAATTTGAATAGGCTTAAGCCAGATAGCACTGAGGGTAAACTACTGCTTGATCTTGAAGTGGAACAGGGATTTGACTGTATGATAACCACACCTACAAGGATACAAATGCAAGGATCAATTACTACACACAGTCTGATAGATGTTATTCTCACCAACCAACCACAATTGTTTGGTGACTGTGGAGTATATAACCCAGAGATCAGTGATCATGCACTTGTATATGGGTTCTTGAATGAGAAGGTAAAACCCCAAAAAGGCAAGATTGTTAAATTTAGATCATTTAAACATCTTGACGCAGAAAAGTATAAGGACGAACTGATGCAGGCTCCCTGGCATGTAGGTGAAATTTTTGATACTGCTGATGATAAGACCAGTTTTTTGGAAACATTGTTATCTAGTATTGTTGATGAGCATCTTCCGGAAAAGAAAATGAGAGTGAGGACTCAAGATGTCCCTTATATGACAAACGAATGGAAAAAAGCCATTAGGGCTAAGAGAAGAGCAGCAAAGAAATATCTGAAGGTGCAAAACAGAGAGAATTGGGAGGCTAAACGTAAAGCAAGAAACGAGGCCACTAGACTCAGAAGAAAGGCGATAAGGGAGTATTGGAAAGATCAAACTACTAAATTGAAATATAAGCCTGGTGAGTTCTATAAAACATTTATGCCCTTCTTGAGTGAAAAGAGGAATAAGGGTACCACTAATGAGTTGAGCTTAAACATTGAAGGAGCGATAAGTCATGATCAAAGTAAGATTGCAAATCATCTGTGTCACTATTTTTCTACCATTGCTGATGGTATTGGTGACACAGAAGGCATTACTGACTCTTCTTTTGTGACTCATTCAAGTGTTCGGAATATCACAGAGAATATGATAGGCCATCAAGACTTCCAGTTTCGGAATCTGGAGATACTTGAGGTGGAGACCGCATTGGAAAGTATTAACCCCAGAAAGAGTACTGGTTGGGATGGAGTCCCCCCAAAGCATTTAAGCTGGGTGCTAGAGAACTATCAGGGCCTCTGACAGCACTATACAATTCATGTATAACATTGGGTGAGTGGCCTGCGGTGTGGAAGAAAGGAGAGTGGACACCAGTATTTAAGAAAGAGGACCCCCATGAGAAAGAGAACTATAGGCCCATAACTGTACAAGTTACTATAAATAAGATTTTTGAACAGTTACTTAGTAAACAGCTTAATTATAGTTTCAATGATAAATTATGTGATAAACTGACAGCCTACAGGAAAAATCATAGCTGCGAAACAGCTCTACTGGCTATGACAGAGAATTGGAAGATATCTTTAGATGAACATAAAGTGGTAGGTGTTCTTTCTACGGACATGAGTAAAGCCTTTGATTCCCTCTACTATCCACTCACACTTGCTAAATTAAAGGCTTATGGTATTCGGGGGAACAGTCTAAAATTGTTGGACTCCTACTTCACTGATCGGTACAATAGGGTGAAGTTGGGATCCACAGTGAGTGAGTGGGAGAGGGGGTCAAGGGGATGTCCACAGGGCTCCGCATTTGGACCATTGATATGGAACATGTTCCAAAATGATCTAACATACAGTGTAAATTCTAATTCTAATATCAATATGTATGCAGACGACCACCAGTTCCATGCTGCAGGCAGTAATGTTACTGAGGTGTATGATAAGTTAATAGCAAGTGCCGAATTAGCCTCCAGATGGTATAGATTGAATTTCTTAAAAGGGAACTATGACAAGTATCAGACAATGACACTTGGGAATAAAAATAATGATATGGATAGTATTATAATTGATGACAATGAAGTTAAATCTACCAAGTGTTTAAAACTTCTTGGGGTATATATAGACAATAGGCTTCAATTTGATGAACACATTGCTAACATTTGTAAGAGGAGTAGCCAGCGTGTTGGAGTCCTGATGAGGCTCAGGAATATGATACCAACAGACACCAAGCTGAAGTTGTTTAAGGCAGCCATTCTTCCTTATTTAACATACAGCCATCTTGTCTGGCATTTCTGTAGGGCGAGTGATACTAGAAAATTGGAACGTATTCAAGAAAGGGCACTTAGGGCAGTTTACTGTGATAAGGGGAGTAGTTATGATAAATTATTAGACATGGCTAACCTAAGTACACTGCAGAACAGAAGACTACAGGATATAGCCATTCTTATGTATAAGGTAAAGAACGATTTATCTCCTAATTACATATGTAGCCTTTTTCAAATTCCACAACTTAAGTACACACTGCGTAATAATGATTTTGGTATACCTAGATTTAATACTGTTACTTTTGGAAAACATTCGCTTAGATATATGGGACCCAAAATATGGGCAATTGTACCAAGAAATGTAAGAGAACTGACATCCATATCATCTTTTAAATGTAACATACGTAGAATAGACCTTGTTTCTAAATTGACTGATAGTAAATGTGAAAACTGCCTTTTATGTAAGACTTAGGTTAGATTTTAAATTGTACATATATATTGTTTTATTTTTTAAATTTCTAAAATTTTTTAGGTAGTATTTAGTGTCCCCAGTTAGTGGTTGTATAACTGCTATTTTAGATTTGACACATAAATAAAGGTTGTTGTTGTTGTTGTTGTTGTTGTTGCCATGCGAAGGGATCTTGGATTAACTTTAAGTGACAAAACATCAAGGGTATGTTTGCGCCACTTCAAGTCGTCGGGTTATATTTGTTCGCTTGCTGGTCGCGAGAAAACTTTGAAAACTACTGCTGTACCATCCGCTTTTCCGTGAAAGAAGTGTTCGCTCGTAAAACGAAAAGCACCAAAGCATAGTAGTCCGATCAAACAAAAAAGACTGAGGAAAACCTCAGCAACTCCTGACCTACTGTCATCAACCAAGACATCGTGATTCTGATATTTGTCCTCATAGAGATTCTAGGGAGCTATAAAACGACTGTGAGAAAGCTATCCATGATCTGGACAGTGAGAAAGCCGAGATTACTGAAAAACTCCGACAATTCGAGGCGGATATTTCCAAGATTTACAATCGAAAGTATTTAGCGTCGATAGATTTATGAAGTCAGTTAAACATTTAGCTTTTTATTCTGGATTTCCCAATAGAGACATTTTCAAGAGTATAATTCAGTATTTAAATCCAGTAAAAGAAGGTGAAAACATTAATTATTGGCATTCACCCTCTCATGATGTAGCAAATATGAATTTGATGCCCCTGAACAAGGAAGACCAAGGCAATTAAGCCTGGATTAATTTTGTTTCTGAATGTCAGCATCATTTCAGTATGACCCTCAAGGGCAAAGATCAGTGACCACATGCCTGCTGATTTTAAAGATAAATATCCTTCTACCAGGGTCATAATTGACTGCAGTGAGCTCTGCTGTCAAATGCCTAAGAGTCTTCGTTTAAACAGTGATCTTTTTATTGCTCGTATAAAAACCGGCATACCAATCTGAAGGAGCTCATTGGAATCTCACCTGGGGATGCTAAAACATTTATTAGTCAACTTTCCATGGGGCACTTTTTATTGGAACCAAAGGTCAAATGACCTCTGAGGAAGTTGTGCAAACAACAAATTGTCTCCCTTCAAATCCACGTGGAGTGTGTGAACAACAAGACAAAAAACTTACACATATGGGACAGTCTAGTGCCTTTAATCTGTTTAGTGTTGTCAGTCAAATGTGGTGTGTTTGTAAGCATAAGCATATAACTCGCGTACAGGCAACCTGACCATTTATTTTCAGTTTGCTTACTGTTTTGAACAATTTTTTCTGATTTTCTGAACTAGATTTCCGAGAAAAAAAAACTTAACTTAAATCTCCTTTTTAGCGTTCCAAGCAAATAAAATTTTGGTTAAGTTAATCCCGGGTAAATATTTTTCCTAAATGTTTGTAGTGTTGTAGTCAGCTTCCCTGGGCCCAGTTGCTCGAAGCATGGTTAGCGCTAACCCAGGTTAAATACCATCTTATGACAACTGAACTTATAGGCTTTACGCACATGTCATCGGCTTCCCCCGTGGGGTCGACCCCCGGGCCTACCAGGGAGATATGTGGGGGAATACAAGGAGATGGATGGGATTCTTTGCCCGAGGGTAGGGGAAAATCTTGACATTGTTTTACTATCAAAGATTAGGGGTGGGGGAATTCACAAGTTTGAAAAGGATGTCACAGGGATTTTCAGGTGAGAGACACCTCACCCAGGGGACTTTGTCTTGAGAGATTCTCCAACCCCTCGGGGAAATTCCTCTAGTTTGCTTCACTTATTTTACAATCCCCCTGGTTGGCCCGGGGATCGACCCCACGGGGAAGCCGATGACATGTGCATTAATACGTCTTAATCAATGATTAGCGCTAACCTCAGCCTGAAAAGCTCTTTACCGGCTCAGTCGTTATATGCCGGGTATAGATGAGAGTTTTGTCCGGGTCGACTAGAAGATAGTCGGTCTTTTAATTCAAATAATACTCATTCACGCTGTAAAAGAACGAAGAAAATGAGATACTTAATTGACCTTAGCAACCTTAGCAAGGTCGGCGTTTCCGACAGCAAAGTCACTATATCACTTACCGCTTACAAAATTGTGCTTTGGTAATTACATAAACCTTTACAAGAATCACCACGACACCTGAACCAAAATTTTAGTAGAGCATTTTTCAACTGATTAGGATCCCATCCGTTCAACTAACTGCCAGGTATGTCTTCAATTCTCCTGATAGATACTACGAACGCCATTGCTGTTTATGCACATGTCATCGGCTTCCCCGTGGGGTCGACCCCCGGGCCTACCAGGGAGATATGTGGGGGAATACAAGGAGATGGATGGGATTCTTTCCCCGTGGGTAGGGGAAAATCTTGACATTGTTTTACGATCAAAGATTAGGGGGTGGGGGAATTCACAAGTTTGAAAAGTAAGTCACTGGGATTTTCAGGTGAGAGACACCTCACCCAGGGGACTTTGTCTTGAGAGATTCCCCGACCCCCCGGGGAAATTTCTCAAGTTTGCTTGACTAATTGTACAATTCCCCTGGTTGGCCCGGGGGTCGACCCCACGGGGAAGCCGATGACATGTGCATTACATGCTTGACTTTGACTTGGCCCTCGATGCCTCGTTTCCGCGCTGCTCTCCCCAGATCATTCCGAGCGGCCGCCATTTTGGAATAAGGTGTATTGTATATTCTTAAAAACAAACCAACAGGGCCGCATAAAGTGTATTTCGTAAGAGGGAATAGGAGGGAATAATTACAAAATCTCGTGTCCCAAAAGTGGGAGGGGGCTTATTACAAAAACCGACTCCCAAACGGGGGACTTATTAGAGAGGGGGGTTAAAAGAGGGGGGAGGGCTTAATAGAGCTTTTACAGTTAATATACAGTTGATAAGCCTTTATCCAAAGTTTGAATTACCGACAAAAGATATCGGAGAAGAGTTTTGGGGTACAATTTTTCGGATTTGGTTTGCA